>SNQJ01S0059926.1:0-13991 GCA_010110895.2 Picea sitchensis | reverse complement strand
ACAAACCAACTACAACAATAAATTAGTTGGGTTCCCAAATTTGGGAGAATAAACCAACCTAAAAATAATAAATGACTCAAATGAGAGCTTGTTGGACTCCCGTACGAGGAATAATGGTCCAACAAACTGCTAAGTTACAACCAGGGAAAATGACACAACTTACATCAATTAAAACAAGTATATGTTGAGATCACAATGATAAACAATACTAAGTGCACAAGATCCACTACCATTTTACAAATTTAAGATTGAATTCAAATATGAAAAGTGCATACCTGGAGTGTACATTGTCGGTTCTTCAGTCTGCTTGCTTGTTCCGGGCAATGTCTTGATGAGTAATGATACTCCTTCATGATTTGCACTATCCTTCAAGCACGTTTGTTTCCATATGAGCATGGAACTTGACATATGATCTTTGTATGTTTGTCAACTGTCATCGGGACGTATAAGTTTCCTTCTGTAGCTTCCATAGACTTTAAGCATAGATAACATGCACATCATAACCCAGGTCTCAAGCATGACGAGTCTGGGAAAGAATGTATCCAGGAAACAAAGTTGGTATATGTGACTTTATCACTTTCGACCTTAAGTTGTCATGTGCTTTTGAGAGATGGTTCTCAAGGCTGCAATCTGTGTTTTTAGATGTTTACATACTTTGAATGTTGTTTCCACAATACTTGTGGCCTTACTTTGTTGTTACAACAATCATTTATAGTCACAATCATCGTGACACTTGTCTAAATACTCTCAATTTTGTCCTTAGTATGGACATATGAAATGAAAACACTATCAATCAACCTTTCTGAATTGTAAGCATACTTCAAAGGTTGCAGGTTTCAAGTTATCCCTGTTGTGACTAACATGTTTGATGCAAATTCCCATTATTGATTATGAATTGATTATTGTCAATCAAATTGGAATATATGGCCTTCTAATCTCTGACTTGTATACCAAATCATGAGATACAATAATAAGCATGTTCATAATTGCATGCATCATCCCTACTGCTTCTTAACTGATCCGATATGAATATTTGTGAATCAATGAAACAATACAGATTGGTTACATACTTGACCTTGCAATCAAGGGTTCCTAGTATTGTTACAATCACCTCAACAAATGTTGTAGTTAGCATCAATTTCTTTACTGGTTGCAAGTATATGGATGCCATAGTTCATATTCCTTTGTTGCTATGTATATGCTTGCAGGTTGTCTTTAAAATACCAAGAGATTGACAAAAATGAAGTATCCTTCATACAATGATTGTCCCGAACATGATGTGTATGCAACTTTTGGGAAAGGTTGTTCAACAGAACCCAAACATTCTTACTCCTTCTTAGCAGGTCTCTTAAGTTTACCTCAAATCTGCAATTTGATTTTGATGACGAGTCTTTAATATGGTTTGGTCTCCTTCACAATTAACGACTATCCTTGAGATAACTCAGTTTGCATACATGGATACTTAGGCTTATTGTAATCGGGGTTTTATTCAAGCCTTAAGAAAATATCCTTGAACTAGGTCTGAGGTGAGGTTCCTAGACCTCCTGCCTAATTCTAAGACTCCATTCGGATTTCAAAGGGATGTTGTGTTCCTTCTTTAAGCCTTTGGTCCTACAAAATATGTTGAGGCAGCTCTTTGTAGGCTTGATTTGATTGTGGCAGCCTTGGAGTGAGCTTGGTCTATTTCCATATTAGTTAAATGGTACTCGACCTTCTTCTTCCTCAAGTGACCTTAAGTTGCTCAATGAGCTTGAAAAGGTTTTCCACAATTTCCCGGTTCAGTCTAATGTGTCATGGCAAATTTTCTGTCCTACTCTAATACCATGTTAGTTTTTCATGTGTTGTTGAAGATCTTGACAATTATTAACTTTTTATAAAAAAATCATATTCAACAAAAACAACAAGATCTCATAATTCTAACCATGCACAAGAGACACAAGATATACCTTGGTAAAACCCCGAACTCAAGGGAAAAACACATCAAACTTCTCTCTAGAAGAAATTCATCAATTCAATATACAAGAGCACATATCAACACTTAACTTATGGTTGAGAAGGAGCTACAATGGCTTGCTAGGAAAGTTGCTTATCCCAAATGTCTTCCCTCTGACCATCAAATGCTCAGCCTCTAACTTTGATCAAACACAACCTTAGATCTACCCTTGGATATGCCCTTCTTCTGCACTTGGATCTGCACTTCTTCTGCACCATGAAAACTATCTACAAGAGATACTCAGGTCTGCTGCCAATACTGTCCACAAGAAGAACTTGGGTCTATTGCCAGGTCTGTCCACAAAGGAGACTCTGGTATGCTTCCAAGACTGTTATGATTATGCTCTAGAAACATCCTCAGACATGCCCCCAAAAACCAACCTCGGACTTGCTGTCAAAGTGCCTCGGAAATAACTCAAAAGTGGCTCGGACTTGCTCCAAATGAAGGTCTGTACTTGCAACTTGTACGCTGCCTTAGACATCAGATTAGGCCAAGTTGGTGTATGTTGAATGGGGTATGGCTCCCCTCTTTTTATAATGATTCAGTCGCTCAAGTTAGGGCTGACCTATACTAGGTTAGCGCCGACCTCATAATTTGTAATTATATTTCTTTTATAATGTTTCTAATGGGGCCGACTTGTACAACTGCCACATTACTATTTGTATTTCACTTTTGCAATATTTCTTCATGATTTTGTTAGGGCCGACTTGTCCTTTTCTTGTTGCTTGGGCATCCTTGGGTCTTCTTGGTGGTCATTTTGTTCTTGTCATGGAGAATGGTGACTACAATTTCCAATTTCTAACGGTGGGGACGACGACAACAAAGGGGGAATGGATGGCTCTAGACATGGTTTTCTCGGACCATTTTTTGTACATTTTAAGTAATACCAACATGTGTGCTGAGGCAATGTGTGTTTCAACTTCAAAAGTAGAATTTTCTTTTTTGAAAAGTTTCAACTTTCGAGATATGCCTACGAACATTGATCGTGTACCCCTCCATTACCTACTAGCTTGCGGGTCACACCTCCTATTGGAGGTGGCCATATTTTGGGGGAATTGGAATCATTTTGAGGAAATCATTATATGGGAGTTGAAGAAGAAAAAGGAGGTGGAGGTGGGAGGGTCCATGGCATCTTTTGCATCGTCATCATCATGGGAGGAGATTGAAAGAATGCCTCCAACTGATCGCCAACTTGTTAATTTGATTTCCAGAGTTGAAGACTGTATACCATTCCCCAGCCCAGTCAAACAATTTGTGCAATGTGTGGGAGTTGGGGATCATGCCTGCTTTATAATGAACACTAAAACGCGGGTAATAAAGGTAATTGTTTATAGTTTAAGTGAAAAGATATGGAGTTGGATTCTCGAAGCTCCTGAATATGGGGACATAGAATTGGACATATGTGATTCCCAAATTACAGCTTTTGAACCAAGGCTTGACATGAAGCCTCGATCATCAATCATGGTATGCATGCATTTACCTTTCTCATCATTCCCTTGAACATTTTAAACATTATTTCTTATCTAGAAAAAGGAAATCAAAACGTTTCATACTCAAGATGTCTCTATGCTCACGCTTTTTGTGCACTCTAATGACTATACTCACGTACATGAAATCAGGGTTATTCGCTCCTCTCTAGCTCCTATCTAGAAAACATACCAATGCTCATTTTTGTTTTGGTGGACTCAAATGACCATGCTCCCGTACATGAGATCAAGGTTATTTACTCCTCTCTAGCTCATGTCTAGAAAACATAACAATGCTTATGTTTTTTGTGCACTCTAATGACTATGCTCCCATACATGAGATCAAGGTTATTCGCTCCTCTCTAGCTCTTGTCTAGAAAACATACCATGAACATATGCAGATTTCCTACAGACCCTATGATCACCAAAGATGTTTGTTCTCTGGCGAGCAAGCCTACTAAAACATCATGGACCACAGCCCTAATAAATTTCATGGACTGCTGGTCAATAAGGGACAATAGTGTTGTACTATCTAACAAACTTACAATCCCCCAAAAAATGTTACATATCCTCTTTCATGCCACATAAACGGTAAATTCCATTGCTAATACTAGTTAGTAAATGTCCTCTCTTCAGGGAACACAGAGGGAAACTAATTGGCTTTAGTCTTCACCACCTTCTACCCTTTTGAGTGGTTTTATGGGATCCTTTTGGGGACAATAATTTGGGGAGTGCCTTGGGTCACAAAGACCATTATGAGCAGGCTCATAAACAAAGACCATTATGGGTAGACTCATAAACAAATAGACCATGATAATTGGAAGAATTGGTCTTGTAATCAATTCAATCCCCGTCCATGTAATACATAGTCACAATATAGCTTCCCAACCACCCCCTTTGGCACCTCACAAAAAAAAACCTTGGTCGGAACATAGGTGCCCAATAAATAATGAGTTGTGTTTAAACCCTAGACTTTGCAAACTGAAAATCAACCCCCCCCCAAAAAAATGGAAAAAGAAACTAATGTGCAAATATTTCCCATGATTCAAAACTTCAAATTTCCAAATAAAAACCTTGTTTAGGTTGTTAAATTTCCAAATAGAAACCCTGTTCAGTTTGTTGCAACGACGGAGCCTGCACCATGCAATATCGCCAACATTTTTACTACAAAATAAAAAAGATCGCTCTTACCTGTGCGCCTCTAAGAAACACAGATTCCCCACTTGAAAAAACGTTCAAAACTATTATATATTCATTGGATAAGGTAATGTGTTCCTGCAAAATGAATGTCTTAAAAAAAAAAAGAATTTATCAAATTATTAAGTCAATCCTTTACTTATTAATTCATTCCTTTAAAAACTAAATATAAATTATTATTTTGATGAATTATGATCAATTTATTAAACATTAAAAACCTTTTAAATAAAGGTAAAATAAATTAAGATAAACCCTACTTTAAAAAAAATTATATTTTTTTTAATTCAAAAAAAATTATATTTTTTTTAATTAAAAAAAAAACACTTTTTAATTTTCATTTAAAAAATTAAATTTTTTTATTTAAAAAAAACACTTTTTAATTTTATTAAAAAAAATACTTTTTTATTTTATTTAAAAAAAACACTTTTTATTTTATTTTAAAAATTATTTTTTTATTTTGAAGATCATGGTTCAACTCTTTTATTTTTTAAATTCTTGTTCCGTGTTTAAGATTACTTTTTAAAAATACCAAAATACTCTTTAATTTTAGAAATCATCGTTCAAATTTTTTATTTTAAATTTTTTGTTCCGCATTTAAGATTACTTAAAAAATATCTTTTAATTTCTTTAAAAAGTATTTTAAATATATAATAATGTAGATGTTTGACACGTGAATTTAATATTAATGTGAATATATGCACAAAAATATCCAAACGCCTACCTGTAATCCTCTTTTCTCCAATGATTTCTCGACCTCCACAACAATATATTGACACCTGTTTGTCAATAGTTGTCACAGTTGCAACAACAATTTATAATTTGATAAGTTGGTTTGTGTAATATATATGCCTCTTATAAATTTATAATCAAAATGAGTATGAAAGTGCAGAGTGGATTAATCAGTGAGTGCTTTACTAATGCATTGAGGTTATAAAAACTATATAAAATTTTTAGAAATTTCAATATTTTTACAAAATAAACATCAAACATTTTACATTTTAATTACATCAAACATTTTAAGATTTTTTTTATATATTAAGATTGCTCATGCTTCTACATTTTAATATAAATTTTCATCCTTCAAATTATCCCCCTATCCTCCTTTTCACTCTCTATTATGTCATTTTCACTTAGCTTACCCACCTCATTATCAACCTCACATCCTCAAGAGCTGGAAAACTCTATTATGTCCTTTTCATTTAGTTTACCCACCTCATTATCAACCTCACATCCGAGCTGACAAACTTAGTATAATCAATGCAGGTTTACAGTTCTCAATGCATTATCATTAATGTTGATTCTTGGGAACCTAAAAAGCAAACCCTTCTTTTAAGTAGGTAGAGTTGGCGAAGTAAATAGGGGCATCGATTCGAAGAATGAGAAATGCAGGGATTTTGGTGGCTTCAGTGTATTGTTCGATGTTTCTATAATAATTAATTTCGAGAATCTTGCCCTGAAGGGAAGTGTGACACCTCGTTACATGCAATAGTATTTTGAACACAGAGATGTTGACCTAATAGAATGAAAACAAAAATATTTAGGACTCAAATAATTTAATTTCATGCAATTTTTGATAAACAGAAGAAATAAAGTATGATAATATAAATATGTTTTTTTTTTTTTTGACGAGAACGGTTAGGCTGTATTAAGTAGCTTTCTGGCAAGCCAGATTAAAAAGTTACAAATCTGAAGAAGGTTGGTGACCTCTAACAGTGCTGCCAACCTTCTTGTGAATGTCTTGGGAGTCCATTCCCATTTGCTGCTTGAGCTAATTCGAGAAAATGACAAAAAATGCATACATGAGTAAATTCTCACAAACTGTGAGCACAGTAGAAGACAGAAGCAAAGCATTAAACTGCGGAGGATGAAATTTTCCCCTTAAAAAAGGGATCCAGCTTTTTCTGAGAACCTAGAGAAATGTTGGAGGCCGCCTCCTTTTCTCCGCGCGCTTTGTTGGTCTTTCGCCCTCGGGTAAGGGGTGGAGAGGGAACTGAGATGTCTTCAGTTTCAGAAGTTTTCGCAGAGCCGCTAGAGGGGACTGAAACAACCAGACTTGCAGGGGTAGGGGGCTCCGGATCTGAGGCCCGAACTTCTCTCACTGCTATTGACTCTGGGGGGATGGAATCCGGAAGGCTTTCGTCTGCTAAAGGATTTCCCTTAACTGTTGTTGTTTCTGGATCTAGGGCTTCGTCTTCCTTCAACACATCAAAGCTGTTTTTATTTTCTAGAGTTGCCTCTGCTGAATGAGTGGCCTTCTAAGCCTGGGGTAGTGGATCCTTTCACCTTGGCTGCCTTCGTCGGTTAGATACTGGCTGAAAATCATCTTCTTTGACTGGTCCCGACACCTCAGAGGCTTTGGGGTAGCTTTTTGCAAAATGACCGTAAGCATGGCACCGGAGGCACTTAAAAGGAATCTGCTCATAGTCCAGCTCTTGGATATGGCACCATTCCCCCAGGGAGAGCTTAATGGCTTCCGGGAGGCCTTCCTCGAGATTAACCTCCACACAAATTCGAGCGCAGGTATACTGATCCCCTTTCGGCTCCACACTGTCCAGGAAACGCCCTAGCTTATTGCTGATGTCCTCCAGAGAACTTCTCCCCCAGAGATGCAAGGGAAGATGGGGCAGCCTAACCCAAACAAGGGGCTGCGGTGATCTCGGCTCCGGGATTGAAGTCAAGAGTCCAGGGGGCTAAGAACAACCCTCTCGCCCCCATGAAATAGGGTCCAGATCTGAAAACTAGATCACGATCCTCTGTCCTCGAGAAGCTGAAGACAAAAAAAACCCTGCCTACTGTGCACGTAGAGACTTTTCCTTGTATCAACGACTTCCAATGATCATCCATCCATGCCTCCACAATTTTTGGGCTGGGCCATAACCCCGTAAATTTTCCGATGAGGGCATTTTCTGCTAGAAGAAGGGCAAGATTGCATGGCTCCTCTGGAGATAGCTCCAGCGAAGGGATCTCTTCCCTCTTCTTAACAAACTTAGACGAGAAAGAGGGCTTGGATTTCGGTTCTGCCGAGCGGACTAACGCTTTGAATGCTTCCAAAGGATCTTCTTCCATCTCGGCAATCGGATTTGGAGCCACCGTAGCAGGGCGCCGACCACCAACAAACAAATCACAGAGGCGCCGACCACCAGCAAACAAATCGCAGAGGCGCCGAGGGAGGTCGATCGCTGCTCCAAGACGCGTGAAAAAACGTAGGGGGGACGCTCACGCCGATCCGCGGCATATGACCTGCTGCTACAAACGAATCCGCGCCCCTACAGTCGAGAAACCAGAGCGGAGACGGCTAGGGTTTAGGCCCTAGCCGCAATGGCATTCTGCTTCGCTTCATTCCGTAAGAGATTACTTCAAAAGTTATGATAATATAAATATGTTACCACAATAAGAAGGCCCATTTGCATGTAATCATCATATATTGTCTTGTTCCAGGCGGGTCTAACATTGTTTTGCAGGTACATAACCTTGACAACCTTTCATCAACTCATAAGACATTTTCTCAAGCCTCATTTCCACCCTTGACATTGACCTATAGGAGTACTCTTCGAGCTCCTTCCCTCTCCCATTGCAATCCACTTAGGGTCAACCATGAAGCCTCCCTTGTGTTGGACTTGTCCTTGACTAAAACAAGGGGGACATCTATTGATGTGACAATGATAAGTGTTCCGAGTTGTGCACACATTTGGTGTTTGGGTTGGGCTTTGCCCAAACTACAAACTGTGTGATAACATTAAGTAATATCTTACTTTGCATGACTCAAGGACTAATATCTCTTATGAACATTGCTTTACCTTGTCTTATATTCTGCTTTGATTTGGATGGCCTTGACATGGTTCTTTGAGGAACGCCCTAGGCTTTCACTCGAGACGTTGTGCCCTTATTGTAGAACTTTGGCACGTGTGATGCAAAGCATTGAGTCATCCGGTGACTTGCCACCTTCCGACATGAGCTCTCACATCTTCAAATACTTGTACAATGGACAAATGGGTTTGGTTTGGGAAGATTTGGTCATGATGGCACATAGATGGGACAAAATCCCACATGTTGGGCAGTGTACCCCAGGGATCATGTCTCACTAGGATTGAGGATGTTATAGTAGCTTACAGTCGAACACCATGGAGATACGAGATGCAACTCCTTCCACCTTGGACACAGTGCCTTAGACACTTGACATTGGCCTCATTCTAATGATCACATCACCTTCTAGGTTTTTATGATGATGGGGTTTGATGCCACTTGGGGTACCATTGATGATTTGGCATGAATATGGATGAGAAGACACACCATTTTGTATCACTACATATTGAGATGTTGCCACGTGGCCTTGGGAGGCCCTCCTCTAGCCTTGGGAGGATTAACGTCACCACACATGTGGAATTTATGATGTCTTATTTGCATTTTATCATTTTGTAGAGGCTACTTGAGGGGTCGGCCCCACTTATTATTTTCATTTGACTTATTTTGTGGAAAAATCACTAGGTTTTTCCTCATATAAAGAGGCTAGCACTAGGATCATCATTCATCATCACATTTCCTCACTCATTAGTGGGGTAACACTTCTGAAATTTTCGCTAGTTTAGCCTCTTTGGCTCTTTCTCTCTCATGTGCTAGTCTTGGAGGAAGTTCTTTGTGGATGTGTTTCTCTTTTGAATGATGAATTTCCGCAATTTGGGTTTTGGTGTTCATGCTACTCAGAAGAAGTAAGTAATTTTCTTCAATTATATGCTTACTGTTAATGTTAAAGGTTAAATTGCTATCCTGTTGCAAGTATCCTTGTTTTGTTGAAACCCTAAGAGGAAGACATAAGTGTTTCTTTTCCTCAAAAAGTATTTATTGTCCCAATTTGTGAAGCATCCTTTCTAGGGTTAAAATCCTAAGGCCCAAAAGTGCTTACACTTTAGAGTTTTAACCCTAGACTTTGATCCTTGACCTAAGTGAAGCTAGAAGAAGGGAAAACGACACCTAGGGCCCAAGTGTGTTTGCACCCTAGGTGCCTCTTTCCTTAAATCGTAATACCTAAGGCCCAAGTGTGTTTGCACCTTAGGGTTTAGGCTTTATCTTTCTTGTTTCATCTAGATAAATATAGACTTCCTTCTATCCTCTGATTTGGATGTGGCCCTCTGTTAAATCTATTCCATAATTTTCCTTTCGACCCACTATAAAGTTGTTAGAATGAAGCACGTGGACTAAGGTTGATTGCACAAAACTATGAAAGAGATATTTTTTGTGGCGAGTGATTATTGCTAGGGTGCATCATAGGGTGTTTATGATAAGGGAAGAGTCCCAACCATTGTGATGTTACCTAAAGTGATTTTGGAAAGTGACTTTAGGCCTTGTAATGCTGCAAGATTTTTGGCTTCATTGTTTGTTGCAATTTTGAGGCCCCATGTGATGCTTGATGCTTAATGTTTGACAAGGTCCATGATGACTCCCCTAGCTCTTTTGGTGCTTGGAAAATCTCCTAAACTATTAAAAACCAAAGAGAATTTGAATTTTTGTATTTTTTCGAATTCTGGTAAGAGTGAATTTTTTAAAAACATTTTGAATAATCCTTATTAAACATGGACTAATTCCAAATTTGATAATTATATAAAACTATTAAAAACCAATTCGAAGAAAGAAAAACTTACAATACTCAGGCCTACCAACCTAGTCTTTCTTGATATAATCTCAAGACCCTGACCTACAACAACATCAACCTTTGTAGACAAAACCTAACCACTTGAAATATATAACTGGTGCTATGTAAGGGGGTAGACTTCCATTCCCGCCAGATGCCTCTAGGTATTGAGATGATAACCAGTTTCCTTACATTTGAGGAAGACAAGCTCTTAGCCAATTAGAAGGAAATTTAGGTCATACTCTAGGACCAAGGAGGTGGTTTCAACGTTGATATGTATCTAGAAGAAAGCCAATATCCCATGCTAGTCCTCGTTGAGGCTCTAGAAAATGGGTCATGTGCTTTCTTCAAGCAACTTGCGTTAGCCCCATACATGAAGCTAAGATATTGAACCTCAATTGCAATATAAAATTATTAATACTAATAAATAAAAATGGTGTAAGTTTATTGATACCAATTAAAAAAAATATGACAACAATAATAAACCCTTTTGATAATAAAATGGAGAATACCATCACTTATCTTTTGAAGGTATCAAACCTATCATAACTTGGTTGTCAAGCAGCAATGAGAATAGCCATCACTAGTTATTGTGTGTAAGCACAAACTAACTCATCACCTCTATTAAAGGAAAAACATGCCACCTAAAATACCAACACTTTATCTCTAAAATCACATAATCCAATTTTCCAATTACTACCAACAATTTACATAGCATCATGTGACCGGATTTTCCAATGACTAGCTAGGCATTAGGGGTAACATCAAGAGTGAATATGACATGAATATGCTACATGACTACCAAGAGTGGCTTGGGTTGATTAAAAAACCATGTACAACTAGCATACACCTTAAATAGGCAAATGGAAATGCCAAAGTAATTTAAAGGAGGTTTTCATATCATTATTGTTTATTGGAACCATAAAGATATTGCCATTAAAATTTATCGTATTTGAGAGTTAGTCCATTGTTTTGATGATGACCTCCTACCATGACTCTCAAGTTTGTGAAAGAGTTATATGTTTTGAAAAGAGAGGGAGTAAATACTCAAAGACTCAAAACAATTTAGAAGTATATATATATATATATAATTTTAGAGATTGCAATTGATATAGACATATTAAGAAAAAACATAGAAGTGTTTATAAGAGGGAATGAAGGATAAAACAAATGTTTTTTGTGACCATATGTGTGTGTACAAATAGCCATGGCATCATGGTATGGGACTAAGACAAATACTTGTTTTTTCATTAATAGCACATAGCATGATAATGTGTTTTCAATATATTATGAGAGAGGTTGTAAATGGACATCATCATAAGCATTCAAATAAATGAGAGGAATCCATGACATGCAATACATAGTCATGAAGTACATTCATATATGGAGTACATAGTCATGGAAAAGGTATATGGAATAAGTTTGTTGATCGAAAAGAATTAAAAGTTGTAAAATTGGAAAAACATTCGAGAGTTTTCTTTTTTTCTCATTGTGGCATATGCAGTGTCCTTCATTTTTGCATAACATTTAAATGAGAAGGAGGGAAATATGTGCAGTCCTAAGAATGATGTGATGCATGATATCACTATGAGGGTTAAGCATTTTCGTTCAACCTTTCCAATGTTTACAGTTTCCTTGGAAAATGTTAAACTTTGGGATTTATGTATAATCAAGGCCCTTGCCATCAAGATTTTGAAGGATTTTTTAGTCTGTCGAAAGAGAGAAGAAGATAAGAAAAAGAAGAAGAGAAAGAGAGAAGAAGAGAAAGAGGGAAAAGAGAAGGAGAAAAATAGAAAAGTTTACAAAAAAATACAAGTCTTGTAACATCCCCACAATAATCTCCAGTTTAATTAACACTTAATGTGATATAATATGTGGCTACGACCAAGCGATGTGTATGTGAAATGTATTTATGAATTTTAATAATAAAATGAGATGCTAGTTTCCAAGGGGACATGGACGGAGATGGGGGACAAATTAATCCACAAGAGAGGGGAGGGTCTAGGAGAATGTCTAAGAGAGAGCTCCAAAGGGGAATTACCCATATCTATTAATTCCACCCATATTCTTGAATTTTATTATTATTATGTATTAAACTTATATTTTTTATTGAGTGTCCCCAAAGCCATTCATTGAATGTATGTAAGAGGGTGGGTGTGAGGAGTCACATCCCATAGTTATTGGGAGCATGGGGGTTGAGTACAATCATCTTGGGGAAGTGTGTGAGTCAAACACACAAGCCAAAGGAGAGGAAATTCATATGGGTAGTTACAACAATTTTAGACAATCAATGTTTCTGCATGAACAACAAGTAGAGAGAAAGAAAGAGAGTCGGGAGCTGCAAAAGCCATGGAGGATGAATTTTGGAGCATGTTCGAGCATATTTGGATCTGGAAACTAAAGAGCCAAGTTATCAGGCCTGAAGAGTGAAATTTTGTGTGATTGCACTGAAACAACAAGTATTTTTTGTAGATTCTAGTAGTTCTTTCTGGCAGTGAGTTCCCTTGAATTTCTCGGCTGATAGATTCATGGTTACCTGTGTCAGGGAGACCCTAATAAACAAATGGGACGCATCAGGGACTAAGATCAATGAAGGGGTACATTCCTTGGGTTGGACAGGTTGAGAGGAAGACAATTGGTGGAAAATCATGATAGTTATAGGATAACATCAGTGGGTTAAGAGATTTATGAGCTGTGACTGGACAATGAGAGACTACCCTCTTTTGTGGACTACTAGCCTCAGATTAGGGTTGACCTGCTGTTGATATTTGGAACAACAAGTCTACGGTTGGGTGGAACGTCTGTCTCAAGCAGTTGGTTGCACAACTGAATTAAAAATAAGTATTTTATTTGTTTATGTGTTTCTTTTATGAGTTAAATTGATGTGCATGAACTCTATGTATAAGATTGATTTATATGTTGTTGTGTGAGTCATTTGTTGCATTCATTATTATTTTAGAATAATGTAGATGCATTAATTGAATGGTATCAGACAATAGTTAAATATGCTTGTAATTTATAGTTGGAAGCTACAGGGAATTAGTTAGCAGGAAATTTTCATTTTTATGAGTATTTTGCATGTAATGGACCTCAGTTGGGCTGGGGGATGTTAGAAGTATGGAGCCAAAAACTTGTTTTGGCCATAACATGAGAATTTTAACTCAAATTCAAATGAAATTTAAGGGGTATGTCCGCAATTATGAGGACTACAATAGTTCTAGTGAGGACCACAAGTTAATTTTGCTTCCATTTCCCCAAAAAGGTGAATTAAGGACTTTTGAAGATCCGGGTCGTGCTTAGTAACCTGGGACCGGAAAATAAATTTTATAGGGAATCCAAAAAGCAGACATGAAGATACCCATTTGGGATCTTTTAAAAATTCAAAAGAAGTTGGAGTGGAGGTGCCTAAAAAAGGCAAAATCCATTATTCTGAGGCACTTTGTTGGGGATTTCTGAAATACCCAAATGAGGAAAAGGCCCCCCAAATCAACAATTTAGAAAATTTTATTTAGTCGACATTTGACCTACTCATCAATCTGGACAACTTTACCTTGTTTAGGAGATAGCCATTTTCAGCTAAAAATTCTAAGTTTGGAGGAAAAGAAAAAGGACAAAATTGTCAAATCTAGATTGATGCAGAGGTTGGATGGAGTATCAAATCCTAAATATGAGAGTTGTTGTGTGTTCAAAATAATAAATCCTACTGACG
>SNQJ01S0059925.1:33219-50862 GCA_010110895.2 Picea sitchensis | reverse complement strand
TTGCAATCTCTTTGACTTCTTTGACCTTTTGGGGCTTCAAGCTAATATATAAGGGTCCTCCAACTTCGTAAGGCCATAACTCTCAAACCGTGAGGAGTTATGTGATGTTCCACATACCACCATAAATGGCATGACATGTACTATTGTTATAGAATAGTATTACCTTCAAATATATTAAAACTCATACCATTATACATGAAACAACCTTGGGTCCATTACCCAAACCTTTGTGCTACCAGAATTCGCTACCCGACTTTCTTCAAGGGTTGACATCAATGAAAACCAACCTTAATCAACAATTGTTATAATGTATGATGAATGCATCTGATGTTGTTGCTTAGTGATTAATGGTATTAAAGATAAATGAATGCTATATCTGAGCTAATGCTATGTACTAATTGATTGAAAACACTTGATCTTTATTGCTATGACACTGATCTGTAATAAGGGTTTAGTCTGTGATTTGAATGAGGCTCATGAACTAATGCATATGGTTATCTAAGTGCTCTACTAAGTGTTGTAATCACAGATTTGTGTCCCAAATTGGTTGTAGACACCCGTGTCCTGCAACCCCCCTGCCTCTACCTCGGGTGAGACTTCATCTTCCTCGCAGGTGTTTCCGAAAGGGCCGATAGTTAGGGTTTTGTTGGTGTGTTGTTAGAGTTGAACCCTGGGTCTGACCCTGTGCAACATGTGCAAATTTTTCTTTGGGGTGAAGGATTTAGAGTATTTGGGTCATATTGTATCTCATGAATGTGTCAAGGTAGACCCTAACAATATTAAGGCCCCGATGGACTGGTCGATTCCCCAAACATTGAAGAATCTTAAAGGATTTTTAGGTTTGATAGGTTACTACCGCAAGTTTGTTCAGAACTATGGGAGAATAGAAACACCTTTAACGACAATAACTAAGAAGGATGCATTTTCATGGACTCCAGAGGCAACTAAAGATTTTTTAACAACTTAAAGAGGTGATGTGTAAAGCTCCTGTCTTGACCACACCAGAATTCACAAAAATGTTTATTATGGAATGTGATGCCTCGAGAAATGGCATTGGTGCTGTCCTAATGCAAGAAGGAAGGCCCCTGACTTTTGAAAGTTGACCACTCAAGGGAAATGACTTACACAAACCCATTTATGAGAAGGAAATGATGGCAATACTATATGCATTGAAGAAATGACGCCCTTACCTAATAGGTAGGCACTTCAAGGTCAAAACAAATCATGATAGTCTTAAATACTTCTTGGAACAAATACTATCTTGAGAAGAACAAAAAAAATGGGTGACCAAGATATTGGGTTATTATTTTGAAATCATCTATAAAAAAGGGAAGCAAAGTGTTGTGGAAGATGCAATCTCAAGAAAGGATGAAGATGTTGAGGCCTTTCTCTGTTCTATCTCGATCATCCAACCCGATTGGATAATAGAAGTGAGGGATGAATGGAAGAATGATGGAAATGTGTGGACTCTCATTCAAAGGTTGCAGCAGGATTCCAGTGCATCAGATACATTTACATGGAAAAATGATTCACTATGGTACAAATATAGCTTATATTTATGTAAGAACTCCTAAATCAAACAAAAGGTACTATTGTAATTGCACACCTCTCCGATAGGAGAAAACTCAGGATTTTTGAAAACCTACCTTAGGGTCAAGAAGGAATTTTTTTGGGATGGCCTTAAAACTGATGTTCAAAGGTTTATAGAAGAATTTTTGGTTTTCTAACAAAATAAGGTGGAAACAATTAAGACCCCATGTCTTTTACAACCATTAGCCATCCCAAGTCAGCATTGGGAGGAGGTTTCCATGGATTTCACCACAGGGTTACCGAAGTCTGAAGGAAAGAGTGTCATCAGGGTGATTGTTGATAGACTGATCAAGTATGCACACTTTTGTGCACTCTCTCATCCCTTCAAATTTAGTACAATTTCCACCACATTCATAGAGACATTTCAAAAACTACATGGAATCCCAAAGATTATTGTAAGTGATAGAGATCCTATCTTCACTAGACATTTTTGGACATAATTATTTTCTTGTTTGGGTACTCAATTGGGTCATAGCTCATCCTCAATCTGATGGACAAACCGAGATAGTGAACAAATGTCTGGAAGGCTACCTTCGTTTCTTTGTCTCTGATAAACAAACATAATGGTTCAAATGGTTACCCTTGGTTGAATGGTGGTATAACACTTCCTTTCATACTGCAGCAAAAATAACACCATTTATGGAACTCTATGGATACCACCCTCCTTCCATCACTTATTCTCTAAAACAAAAATCTAAGGTTCAAGCAATGGAAGATCACATCGAGCATCAACAACAAGTTCTCCAAATCTTAAAGGACAACCTTACCATGGCACAAAATCACATGAAACAACAAGAAAATCAACATCGTAGTGAAAGAAGTTTTGAAGTAGGGGATTTGTGTTTTTAAGACTACAACCATACAAACAGATGTCCCTCAAGCAAGCCAAGAAGGATAATAAATTATCACTAAAGTACTATGGTCCTTATAAAGTGTTGCAAAAGATTGGTACTATGGAATACAAATTGGAGTTGCATGCATCCTCACGAGTACACCCATTTTTCCATGTTTCATGCTTAAAGAAGGTTATAGGTGACAAGATCCCAGTTCAAACTATATTTCTAGAAATTGACGAGGAAGGAAAAATCATATTGGATCTTGAAGCCATCACTGACATAAGAATTCACAAGCTGAGGAATAGATCCATTTCAGAGTATCTCATTAAGTGGAGGAAACTTCCTGCTGAAGATTCCACTTGGGAAGATGAGTCTTTGATACAAAAGCATACATAATTACTCAATTGTTGCAGACAACACTTGTATGAAGGGGAGGGGAATGTTAAGCCCTAAATAGTGGCACATTACCCCTTAATTGGGGAATTTTACATTAGTAATGTTATTTTATTTATGTCGGCTTGGGTCCATTAGTTGTAATTGTACCTCCTAGTATCCTATATATACCAAGGAGACATTTTCATTTGGAATCATCTTGTACTTGAACATTTATGTGGTGTAAAAGGAGGTTGCCCCCTCGAAGAGGCTTATTATCTGAAATTCTATCCTTTTCAAGGCATTGAGTACTTATTCTAAGGTTTTTCTATGCTATATTGATATTTGGTTCTTAACAGGTGAAGTGGAAATATATCTTTTTGGAGTGATCTTGTCAGTCCATAGTGTGTGAATGAGCTTTTTGTGCCAAGATGTTTTGTTATCTTGCAACAAATTTTTGATAATTCTGGTTAAGCTTTTATTTGATGACTCAACTAAACCATTGCCTTGAGGGTAATAAGATGTGGAGTGACCAAGGGTTATGTTATAGTCACTGCAAAATTTCTCCATATTTTTGGACTTAAATGTTGCTGCATTGTTTGTAATGATTTTGATTGGACACCTAAACCTGGACAAAATATTGTCCTCCAAAAACTGGATGATAACAACATGTGTGGCCTGCCTGGTGGGAACTGCCTCAATCCACTTAGTGAAGTAATCTGTGGCTATAAGAATCCACTTTTTCTGAGATGAGGAATATGGATGGATTTCCCCTATGAAATCAAGGCCCCATTGTCTAAAGGGTTCTTCAACAGATATGAGTTTCAATGGTAAAAGCTGCAATTTTATTTTCCCATCAAAAATTTGGCATTCATGACATCTTGAAACCTCTTTGTAGACATAAAAAAAGATGCTAGGACAATAGAACCCAAACCTCAATATCTTGTGCACAATAGTCTTCCAATAATGATGTCCTCCATAGTCACCATTATGGAAATATCTGATGGTCCTCTCTGCTTCCTCTTCTAGTAAAAAACTCAACAAAATCCCCCCTAGATATGCCCAATATAGAGATTGATTTACCATACAAAACTTTGTTGCTTTCAGATTTAAGAATCTGGCCTTAGTTTTACTCAATTCATGGGGAGCCTACAAATTTCTCAACACATAAATGATATTTGCATACCATGGGGAGTCAAGGAATCTTTGGGATATCTGGGGGGATCTTTCTTTTCCTGAATCTGCTGATAAATCAACAATGAAATTTATTCCCAGGAGTTCACAATTTGTCTGTGCCATCAACTTGGAAAGTCCCTGACCTTTGATAAACTTTGTAGGTTTTATCTCATGGTCATATTCCAACAACACAACTATCCACTTTCCCCCTTCCCCCTCAGGATCAGGATGAGTTAAAATATCTTTCACAGAACTGTTGGGCACATAAGAAGTGGTATGAGAATGAAAGATATAAACTCTGAACTCCTTCAGGGCATTGACTGTTGCATATGCATGCTTTTCCATGATATCATACTTCAATGGGGCATTCCTCAATGTCATGCTATAGTATGCTATAGGCTTCTCAAAATTCTGCTCATCCTTCTATAGTAAAACACCAGCAATGGTGTTCTCTGAGGCAAAAGAAAACAATATAAAGTCTTTTTCAAAATTAGGGCTGGCCAGTAATGGGGCTTTGGTCAATGCCACTTTGATGTATTCAAAGTATTTCCTGGCTTCTGGGGTCCAATTTATCTCATTTCCTTTCTTGAGGATGTTAGTGATGTAATTTATGATTTCATCTAGGTAGGGATGAATCTCCTTAGAAAATTGACTTTCCCTAGGAAAGATTGCACTTCTTTTTTGCTTCTAGGTGTGCCAATTTTCAAGATCCTCTCAACTCTACTGGGATCTATCTTTATTCCCTCATTTTAAATAATGTGTCCCAGTAGCTTCCCTTCTTCCATGCCAAAAATTGACTTCTTGGGGTTCAATGAAATGCCAAACTTTCTGCACTTCTGAAAAACCCATCTTAAATGCTTGATATGTTCTTCATCAGAAACTGAGTACACAATGATCTCATCTAGGTAGATAACAATGAATTTGTCTTTCTCATCAAAAAAAATTGTGTCCATATCTCTTTGAAACATTTCCCCTGCATTCATTAGCCCAAAAGGCATCTTGGGATACATGAATGTAACCCATGGTGTTGTGAATGCTGTCTTTTCCTGATCATCAGGGTGCACCATGATCTGATTGTATCCAGAGAAACCATCCAACATTGACATTTTCTGAGAACCTACCACTTTCTGTAGGATGTGATCCATCTTAGGCAGTGGGTAGTTATCCTTGAGAGAAACCCTGTTCATATTTCTGAAGTCCACACACAATATGATCTCCCCACTCTTCTTTCTGATAGGCACCATATTTTCCACCCATTTGGAAAACCTCAAAGATACTATGATCTTGGCTTCAAACAACTTCTTTATCTCTTTCTCAGTCAAGGGAAACACCAAAGGATTTATGCTTCTTAATTTTTGTTTGAAAGGTTCATGGTCTTCTTTGATTGGGATCACATGATGAATTACCTTGGTGTTATAAACTTTCATATCTTCATATCTCTAGGAAAAAACATCAAGGAATTCTTTCATCAAATTGACATATTTTTGCATGACTTTTGGGCTGAGTGTTTTAGGCAACTTGATGATCTTGGGATCTTCCTGAGTCCCAATGTTGCAATCTTCAACATCCCCTTCATTTACTGTAATCTTTGGACTCTTGGCTACATCATTGTTATCAAAGAGTTTCTCCAATGGGACCAGACCCTTGGGAATGATGTTACTCTTCATTTGCACTATATCTCTACCAATAATCTGCTTTTCGAAGTATCCATCCTTTGTGAAAATAGATGCATCCACCTCTTCATCACAATATTCTTCATCAATATTCAAATTTTCAAATCCATCTTCCATTTTGAGGAAAATTTCTATTTGTTTATCATATTCAAAAAATTTCTAGTACTTAATATTATTAGGCACTATTGGTCTATGCTTGATCTCAACTTCATATCCCCTGCTAGGAAAGATTGCAATTTTAAAAACTGAAGACGAAGTGGCAAGGGAATCATTAATCTGATTCTGATCCCTTGGAATCGTTGAGAGGCTATATTCTGAAAATTATTCAAGAAACTCAAGCACTGTATTCCTGTATGATCTTAATCTGGGGTGCTTGGCTTGATAAATTCCCTTCACCTGATTTATGATCAAATCAGAATCCCCATGAACAACTATCCTATTAGCACAAATTTCTTTTAAAGCCTTCAATCCTAACACCAATGCCTCATATTCAGCCATGTTGTTTGTGCAATCAAAATCCATCTTATAAGAGAACAATTTTGTAGCTAGTCTGGGGGGTTAATCTACACACCCGCTCCTGATCCCTCCTTGTTGACAGCTCCATCAAATATCATGCTCCACATCTCATTTTCTGCATTGTCCTGTTTCTCTAAAAACTTCTCAATCTGTTGATCAGATTTATCTTTGACAAACATATCAATCTATAGCCCTTTCTCTTCAAAACACAAATCATTGAAGACAATAGAAGACTCCAACTCAGTCTCCATAGAGTAGATGGGATGGTTATTCGACTGTGACTTGTTTCTGACCATGTATTTGAGCAAAAAATATTTGTATAATATCCTATCTTGACCAAAGACAAGGATGATGGCATATGTGTTGGTGTATATATATGCTTAGTATATTTCACTGATTTATATGTGAATATAGGATTCATAATCAAAAGAATTGTTACACTATATGTTCCGAAAACAGATAAAAGGTGAGAGATGAAGTCTTATGGTTCCTGTACCTACTAAGAACACCAAAATCATAAATTCAAAACAATATAAATTACTTACTTAACAATCCCACACATCTATTAAACTCTTATCAATCAATCTGTAGAAATGGAAATGGAATTATCTACTCTGTTCAATGTATAACCATTTACTCACACTGATTCAAAATCAAATAAATCTGTACTGTACTCAAAATTCATTTAAAATCATTTACAACACACAACTATTAAGTGTTTACACTCACAAAATTGACTTACAACACACAAAGACATGTATAGGGGGGTTTACCTTGGTTGGGGTGGTGGGCCCTTTCCTAACCAACAAGGTACCTCTAAATAAATTGCAGACTAAAACGCTTTACTCATGCTCATGAATTGCACAAAATATCATTTGTATTCCTTCAATCGATCGATTGAATTAACAGTTCAACATTTCATTCAACATAACAATGTATATCATACTTTACTTACTACTTACTCTCTATCATCTACACAACATCCCTTATAAAGAAGGTGTTGGCGTTCAAATCCAAGAGTGCACAAACAAACCCTAACTACTGGCCCTTTCGACAACACATGCGAGGTAGATGCAGTCTCACCTGAAGTAGCTATGAGGGGGTTGCATGACAAAGATGTCTACAACCAAAGGGGATATCAAGTGGATCCAATACAAGAACATTACAACATTTATATATCACTTTCCAGCTCAGATATACTCCGCACAACTATCTATCAGATCTAACATAGTAATTCTATAGTAGTATATCAAATAGAAAAGAACAGAGCATCAATCACACACAACACAAATTATACGTGGTTCACCCTCTCTCTAGGGCTATGTACACATAATTGTGTTTTATAATATATTAAGATGGAGCATAAAGTTCTTGTCTGCACTCTCAGCTAGCAGATCTTCTTTCTTCTCCTCTCTGTCTCTCCCTTTCCTACGCACCCAACTACAGTACTGATCTTTGCACCCAACTGAATATCATACAAAACCAGAAGGCTCTACACTTAGCACTTCCCTCTCACACAACAATAATCACTCATGTCAATAACAAAAATAGAACCAACAATACCAACAAAAACCCATCCCAGGTCCTTTAGACCTCTATTTATACATTAAAATATCTCACCAATAGCCTTAGGCCGAGACCTAAGTGTCAAAACCATAGATACCAAAACCCTAGGTGTCTAAAACCTTAGGTCAACTTGACCCACGTTTTTAGGTCTTCGCCAACATGTCTTTGCTTCCTTCTTGCATGGTGCTCCAAAGAATCCAATGGTGCCTTTTTTCGCTTGCTGAGTTGTCCACGATCTGTCTTCCTTGCTGATCTGTCATCCTCGATCTCCTCGTCCAATGTCTTTCTTTCTCTTACTTCACTCCGTCTTTTCTGCTCTTTTGCTTACTTCGACCCAGTAACAGTCATTGTGTCTTCTGTGTAGTTTGCATTTTTTCTTTTCTGCTTTATTCTTCACTTACCTCCATACCCAAGGGCCAACAGGCCCCCAACACTCACCTGTGTCTCATCCTGAGGCACTTCATATCTGATCCTTCTTTTGTGCTTTGGCTTCAGATTGCGCAGGGCAGCTTGTGCTTCCATCTCTAGTCCTCCCTTCCTTCCTTGTGCAGAATGTATTTTATGTGTCTGGTACCCAGTTTCAACTGCACTTGGTACCTAGACCCTTTTCCTCATGCTTTTACTAAGATTTTTGAGGCAACAGGTTGTCATAATACAATTTCAACCAAATCCCATTCACCAAACCTTCCTTCCATTCTCTATTCAAAGTCTTCAACTACACAACTCCTCCTTCTGTAACATAGGCGACCTCATATGTCCCAAGCCAATGCGTTCTGAACTTCCTAGGATGCTTCGTGAACTTATTGTGATATACCAGTACCAGATCACCTTTCTTAAATACCTTATTATTGATGTTTCTATCATGGTATACCTTCTCTCTTTTCTTCTGAACCTGCTGGTGAAATCCTGCAATGAATTTGTCTTCTTCCAGTTCGAACAACTGTGAAAGCCTCTCTCGAACAACTCCAATGTCATCCATATATGTAAAGGCAACAATTATTAAGATTGGTACCAAATATTCCATTGGGACAATGACTTCGAGACCATACACCAACTTGAAGGGGGTCTCCATGGTCAGTTTCTTGCAAGTGGTTCTATAGGCCCATAATATTGATGGTACTCTTAAATCCCAGTTATCCCTATTCACACTGCATATCTTCGTCAACGTTTTCTCCAAGATATTGTTGAATGATTCAACTGTCCCATTCTCTTGTGGATGGTAAGGTGTTCTCTTCTGATGATGGACTACAAATTCATCAGTCAAGGCTTCAACTGTCTTATTGATGAAATGTGTTCCTTGATCACTCATAAGGATCTTCGAGCATCCAAACCTAGTTATGATGTCATCAAATATGAAGTGCACAACTATAGTTGCACTACAGTCCTTAACTTCTCTTGCTTCGGTCCATCTGGTCAAGTACTCTTTTGCAATGATTATGTACCTTGATCCCGTGCGCTTTCCTAGTGGGTTTATAGGCCCTACAAAGTCAATGGCCCATTTCTCAGATTCCTGTAGGGTTAGCTGTGGTGATAAAGGAATTTCATCTATTCTAGATGGTTTCCCAACTCTTTGACATGCATCACAGTCTTTGTAATAATCCTTAGCATCTCTATGTAGAGTAGGCCACGAAAGGCGAGCCCTAATAATCTTCTGCGTTGTTTCTTTCCCTACGTAGTGTCCTCCTGCAATGCCTTCATGAGCTTCGGTGAGGATCAATGGTATTTCTGCATCCATAACACACCTCCTTAGTATCTCATCAAGTCTCATATTATATAGCTGTCCAACTATAAGTGAAAATTCTGCAGCCCGAAATACCAACTGTTTCTTCTGGGTGATTGTGTATTCACTAGGTGCCATTCTTGTTGATAGGGAATGGACCATCTCTACGAAGTGATCATCAATATTTCTAATATCTAGCAACTGTGCATCTGGCAATGTATCCTCCAAACTAGTAGGATATTCTCCATGTTCCAACCTCGACAAGTGGTTAGGGCCTTTGTTCATTCTTCTTGGCTTAACCACAATATCAAAGTCATATTCCTAAAATAGCATAAGCCATCTGCATATTCTCCCCCCCAACACTAGCTTGTTGACTAGGTATTTCAGTGCGGAGTGATCAATAAACATTTTAAAGTGTCCTCCCAACAAGTAGTGGCGGAACTTCTGCAGTACATACACCTTGGCTAACCCTTCTCTCTCAGTGGTGGTTTAATTAATCTCAGTTGTTGATGGATTTCTGCTAGCAAAGGCTAACGTGTGGTCGATGTCTCCCGCTCCCGGTTGTGCTAACATAGCTCATAATGAAATGTAATATGCATCAACATTCACATGAAACTCCTTACTCCAATCTGGGAAAATCAGAATAGGCACAATAACCATTTTCTGTTTCAGTGTGTCGAAACTCTGTTGGCATTCTTCTGTCCAATGAAATTGACAGTCTTTCTTCAAAAGCTTCTCCATGGGTGATGTAATCTGTGCATAGCCCTTAATGAACTTCCTATAGTATCCAATGTGTCTGAGCACAATGCACAACTATTTGACTAAAGTAGGAGGGGGTAGATCGAATATAATGAAATTTTTAGATGGGTCTACCAACAATCCCTGCTTGCATAAAATATGACCTAAAAACACTCCAAATGGTGAAAATAAGATGCATTTCTTCAGGTTTAGGGAAATCTGACACTGCCTGCACTTGTCCAACATTAGCCTTAGACATTCAATGTGATTTTTCAATAAAATAAAAAGAGTCCAATCATCAAAGTATGCTTCTAGAAATTTATGAAAAAACTCCTTGAATGCTTCTACCACCACCCTAGAAAAGATGGCTGGGGCATTCTTCAATCCAAATGGCATCATTGTATACTAGTAGGATCCCCATTCTGTTGCAAATGTGGTCTTATGGCGGTCTTCCTTGGCAATCCGTATTTGATGGTATCCTGAAAATCCATCTGTAAAAGAATATACCTCCTGACCTCCTACATTATCTAACACTTCATCAGTGAATGGCGTGGGGGAGGGGTCATGCAAACATGAATTGTTCAGCTTCTTGAGATCTATGTAGATCCTGATATATCCTATCTTCTTGTCTTGTACCACCATAGGGATAATCCATTCTGACTCTTCGACAGGTTCTATGATCCCTTCTTCCAACATTGTGTCGAGCTCAATCTTCACTTTCTCCTTATATTCATGGTTCAATATGTAGGGTCTCTGTTTGACTGGTCTTGCACCTGGTTTCAAAGGTATCCTCATCTCTCCCATAGGCTCTTTAATGCCCTTCATATCAATGAACTTGATTGGAAACAAGTCCTGATACTCATGTAGCAACTCTATAATCTTATCAATAGTGGCAACATCTCAATAATATTCAACATTGGCAAGCTTCGGTGTTTGATCTGTTCCAATATTGAATTTCATGATCTTGATCAGCTTTCCAATGAAAGGTAGCTCAACTCCTAGTCCTTCCACATCTCTCTGGCCTTCTATTTCAGCGATGTTAACCTTCCTAGGATCATCATCTTCATCAACATTGATGTTGTAACAACCTTGTAGTTTCCAGAGAGGCATAGTCCATTCATCCTCTTCTTGTTCTAAAGGGAGACTAGATGCCTCCTCAAATAATTTATGTCTTACGAAATGTAATGCTTGATCTACTGTAGGATATTGAATTGTTAATAAGAAGGTAGTTACAAAATTTCGAGTCATACCTACCCAATCTGCAGTGACGAGGCGCAATTCTTCTTGTAGGTACCAGTTGATAGGGGTTGTGTCCAGCATGTTGATGAATTTGTGCACCCACTTCTCTTGAGGAATTTTTCTCCATGCTTCCTTGCAACTTCACACATGGTCCTTCGGACATCTTCGACCTGTGTACCTAACTTCACAGCCTTCTACCTGCATTGAGAACCGCACTGTCATCAAAGTACGACATTGTACCCAGTCTGTAATGTTGTTTCTGTGTGTCCCCCACTATATTGATGGTGTGGCTTTAAAGGTCTCATCCATTTCCAAAAATCGTTTTTGCATTGGTACACTTTCTTCAAAGTTCGACAAGAAGGTTTCTAAAGGATTCAGACCATCAAAGATGGGTAAGTTACTTACTATTGTGCCGATCCAACGTACTTCTCTGGTTAATCTAGCACATCTCCTTGTAGATACTTCATACATTTTGTTATACTAGTTCTCCAGTGATTCTTCTAAATCTGATGAACATGCACTGTCACTTCGCCAACTTAGGTTCCCATCCATCATAGGATTAATGTAATCCTGCTGTCTAGATGTTAATTTGTATATGTTTTCCAGTTCATATGTGCGGTCTTCTTCTCCGATGGGCTCTATGTATCTCTGACCTTCATCGAGATCTAAAGGTGGAATGACCCTATGGCCATCTCCTTCAAACATCCTTTGTCTTTTCTTTAAATTGACCATAATGGAATTATTGAAATCCCAATCAATTCCTAACAGTGCAGGGTAAGGACAACTATCATCAACTATCTCAATCATCTCGAAGTCTGCAAACTTCCTTACTCTGTCAATGTCCACATGGACATGTTCCAATCTTCCAAATGGGCTTACTGCCTGCTGGTTAGACATACTAAGCCTAATAGGGGAATAAATCAACTTAGGTTTTCCCATCAATGCCCAGGTTTGCTTTGTCATGACATTGACCTTCGATCCTAAGTTGAGGACCACATAGTCTATATCATACTCTCCAATCTGAGCATTAAGGTGTAGTTATTTATTTGTCCTTATCTTCTTAGATAATTGATGTACTGATTTATTCAATAAAGGATCTACCCTTCCTATCTCATACTGTATGACCAAATTTTGTAGTTCTTGTATAACTTTCTCATCTTTAATCAACTCTTTAACCATATACAAGAAACTGAAAAGTTTACTCACCTCTTTTCCATCTCCGGGTGAAGTAGATTGATAAAATGCTAGAGGCATTCCACATTCTCTTAATTTTGGTCGTTTCTTCAATGAAGAACCTTAGTCTCTCCCAAATTATTTTCTTGCCTCCTCACTTTATTTATTTGGATCAAACACTTGTGTATTCTCTGTAGCTTTCCTGACTCCTGATTCGTCTATAGTATTTCCTTGGATCACTCTATCCTCTCCTGTAACAACACCTCCTCTAGCGATAACAATGTCTCTTGGATCTACTCAACGAGGTTCTTCTTTAATTAGTTGTATTTGCGGGGTTTGTTGAGGTCCCCGTCTCTCTTGATGTTTAGCCAGCAATGCTGGACATTCCTTGATAACATGCTCGAAGGAGTTGTAATAGCTGCAAGTAGTGCAAGGGTTATGAAATTCCCTTACCAAGTGTCCTGGTTGCGTGCAGTTGTAACATATGATCTTTCCTCATCCTCGACCCATACCTCCTCCTCGTCCTCTTCCTCTAAATCCACCACGAGGGTTAAAGTTTCCTCTCCCAGGGGAGTTATACTGCGTAGTTCTTCCTTCTTGTTGTACTTCGCATTGAATTTTGTATATATACCTTGACCTTTCATGCATGAGGTCATAATCCCTACAATCCCTATCATCATGCCCTACCAACTTACAGAATGTGCAATACAAATTTGTGGGTGTCTGAACATATTTTTTCATGTAATAGAACTCACCAGGGCGATGTATCTTTCTACATACCTTGCACCAGGGTAGGGTGACTTGCTTCAAAGGAATCGGAGATCCAGTGGCCAAGTATTCATGAAATAGGGGACAATGCTCCTTGTCATGGCCTTCTGATTTTCATCTGACACACCAAATATATTCTCTTTTATCTTTTCCCTTGTCTTTCTTCATATCTTCTACCTGCAGAGACAAACTAGTTAGTTGACTCAAGATTTGACTCTTACCTGAGCTGGATTCTCCCATCGGGGCTGATTATAAATTCATGGTGATCTCCAGTGCCTTAGCCTGCAAAGAAATATTCTGTTGCATCAGATGAACTCTGATATGTGGCAAGAGGGAAACAATGAACCATTCCTTGTCCTTCTCATCTGGGATTTGAAAACTCAGATGGCCTATCAAGGTCTTAAATCTCTGATTGAACTCCCATATGGGTTCAACTATTCTCTGCTTGATTTATTTTAGTTCTGTAATGCACTGCGATTCTGAATTCAAAAATTAGCAAAGTATTAATGGCAGTCATCAGTTTAGGTGTATCTCCTTGGAAAATTTCATGTACCAACTCAGTACGCGATCTCTTAGGGTAGTATTGAACTGAGCTTGTTTGACATCTTCTTCATTGATATTCTTAATTCTCTACATGCCTTCACAGAGAAACCAATGTTGTTCAGGGTATTTAGATCCATCTCCTCTAAAGGTGGGTAACCTCATCTCATCTTCCGTAGATCTTCCTAGGTGTCCTGACTGAGTATGTGGTGGACTACTAGTGAAAATGCTCTGAGTGCTATGATAACTTAGGTTACTATGGTTACTTAAGGCTGCTGAAACAACATGAAGAGTACCAGTACTTCAACAGTTTGCGCAGTTCTTGAAGTTTCTGGCTCTTCTCGACGAGGTTCTTTAGTCTCTTCTTCTCTTGGTCCAACGGATCCTGAATGTTCTTCGCTCAGTAGCTCTTCCTCCTCTCCACTATAAAACCCTTCTTCTGGTATAAGAGGTTCATGATATTGCTCAATAAATTTTCCAAAGGAACTTCTATGAATATCCTTCCACTGCGTGTATGTCCATCCTCTGTGTCGCTATTGCTGTCTAAGTTCTTGAACATTAGCTCTTCAATCCAACAAATTACTGTATCTTCAATATGTTCTTCTCATGCAATATCATCTTGATCCTCAACTTTAGAAACTGTAAGAATTTTCCTCTAGGTCCCTTAAAGAAATATCTTTCTGCTTGGCTATATGATTCTACTATGTCAAAAACAAACTCAATGATATACCCTCCAATGGTACTATCAAACCAGTGATACACTGCTCTTGACACAACATGATCAACTCTCTTAACCTTATTTATCAACGCCGACGTCCAAACCACAAGTGGGTTAAACTTGATCTCAAATTGGGTATCTGCTAACCTAGCTAGCCACTCATATAACTCTTTATGGATTCCTCCAAAGAAAATATTGTGTATATCAGTAAAGAAATATCTTCCTAACCAATCCTTTATATTAAGATTAGGGTTCTTTTTCTAGGCTTCAACGAAGTCCTTTTATTGATCTTCTATCCACTTATGAATATCTGTCTTCGATGGAAACCACCTTGAAATTCTCTCAAGAATATTCCAGTATTGACAACATAACCATTTGTTGGCATAGGGGCAAACCCAGGGTTCAACTCTAAGAGTGCACCAACAAGCCCTAACTACTGGAACTTTCAGCAAAACTTGCGAGGCAGATGTAGTCTCACCCGAAGTAGCTATGAGGGGGTTGCAGGACAGATATGTCTACAACCAAAGGGGATATCAAGTGGATCCAATACAAGAACATTACAAAATTTATATATCACTTACCAACTCAGATCTACTTTGCACAACTATCTATCAGATCTAACACAGTAATGCGATAGCAGTATATCAAATAGAAAAGAACAGAGCATCAATCAAACACAACATAAAATATACGTGGTTCACCCTCTCTCTAAGGCTACATCCACAGAACTGTGCTTTATAATATATTACGATGGAGCATACAATTCTTGTCTGCGCTCTCAGCTAGCATATCTTCTTTCTTCTCCACTCTGTCTCTCCCTTTCCCGCGCACCCAACTATAGGACTAATCTTTGCACCGAGTTGAAGATCTTACAATACCAAAAGGCTCTACACTTATAACTTCCCTCTCACACAACGATAATCACTCATGTCAATAACAAAACTAGAACCAAAAATACCAACAAAAACCCATCCCAGGTCCTTTAGACCTCTATTTATACATTACAATAGCTCATCGACAGCCTTAGGCTGAGATGTAAGTGTCAAAACCCTAGATACCAAAACCCTAGTTCAAATTGACCCACGTTTTTAGGCCTTCACTAACCTTTCTTTCCTTCCTTCTCACGCGGTGCTCCAAAGCATCCAATGGTGGATTTTTCCACTTGCTGAGTTATCCACGATCCGTCTTCCTTGATGATCTTTCATCCTCGATCTCCTTTTCCAAAGTCTTTCTTTCTCTTACTTCGCTCTATCTTTTCTGCTCATTTTCTTACTTTGACCCAGTAACAATCACTATGTCTTCCACGCAGTTCACATTTTTCCTTTTCTGCTTTATTCTTTGCTTACCTCCATACACAAGGGCCAACAAAAGGTGAGCCATTATAACCAAGCTATGGGGATAATTATCAAATGGTTTCAAAATATTACAATTGGTACTTCATATTGTATCTCTAGGGATGGATTTAATCCTCATGACACGAAGTGCATGAGTGATGAAGTCTATCTTGATCTCCAAAAATACCTCAAGATAATTCTATCCAACTAACTTCTTGGAATCACCACCATCATACTCGTTCAACATGTAAATCCTGTAGACATGGGTTTAGTACCGGATGGACACAATCATGACTATGGGTACCAAACCATCGCAAAGGTAGTACCAGAATAGGCGCGAGGCTGGTATTAGATGAGGTGCTAAGCTGGTGGTACCATATGAGATGCTGAGCTAGTGGTACCTGAAGAAGTGTTGTGCTGGTACCATAATAGGCACTAAACTGGTAGTACCAGATAATTGCAGAGTGCCAGATTAGGAGGAATATCGGTACCATATCATGCAAGGTATTAGATCCAACGGAGTACCAGATCAATGGAGTACCAGATCCAATGATTGTTGCAGTACCGGATCAATGGAGTACCATATGGAGCTACTTAATTAAGAGTCAAAGTAATTAGCAGCATAAATAATCAACCATTTAATCCAATTTAATCAAGCAAATCAAGAAAATCATGCTTTAACATAGGTTACCTCTCTATGCACATGGACAAGGTCACAAATTAGGTTTGTGGAGGAAATTCTCAATCATATACACATATCATAGGTAAAATAGAATCATATAGATGATAATATAGGATAATAGAAGTGTCAAAATGGATGCTCAACATTTCCCCCATGCTAAAGTCATTTCATGTCCTCATGCAACAATATAAAAAATGATACTCAAAATTTTTCAAAACTAAACCATTCCCCATCATTTATTTGGCTGTAGGATGTTGAGACCAGAAGCTTCGCTCCTAAGTTTCTTCTTAATTACCCTGGTGTATTGGATCAAACATAAAACTTTGTTGAGTTTAGCAGAGACCTCTTCTTGTGCATATTGTAATCTTAGGTTATATTCTTTCAATTGTGCATTCTCTGCCTTAATGTGCTTATCCAACACTTGTTACTCTGTAACTTCGTGTTTCAACGTCTCATTCTATTTTTTCAACTTCCCAATCTTCACTATCAATTGTTTTTTTCTCAGAGAATTGTCAGGATCAGATGTGGTTGTTTGTTCAATCACCTCCTCTCGGGATTCCTTCTCCTTTCTTAAAAATATCAAGGTTTCTGTCACCAACCCCCTAGTCTCACTAATCGTAGCTCCATAGCCACTTTGTTACTCTTGAGAAGTCATAATATCAATGGGCTCTTCTGGAAGAGAAGGCACATGTGAAACTGTTATATGTTTGGCCATGCTTGTTAAGTACCAATACCAGATCTGAAGATATAATCACCACAAATACTGAATACACAATAGATCCACAAACAAGATATAAGAAACCACACTTTATTAAAAGAAACCCCTTGAGGTAGGGCAACACCATACAACGGATCCTATTATGGAAGGGATCCTCTCCTGTTCACTTGCCTCTTCGAGGGGGCATCCTCCTAATGAGTTTCAGCTCCAAATACAATACTTCTTTTCATGTCCCATTACATTGCTTGAACCCCTTTATATAGTGCTACCATCACCTAAGAACA
>SNQJ01S0059924.1:23687-40392 GCA_010110895.2 Picea sitchensis | reverse complement strand
ATCTTCCATGTATCTTGCCTCGAGAAGGCGTTGGGATAGCAGGTCACCACTTCAGCAGATCTTCCTCCTCTGGATGAGGAAGGGTAGTTGATTTTGACTCCAAAGAGGATTATTGATGTTAGAGAGATGAGGATGAGGAGCAAAGTCATTCGAGAGTACCTGATCATATGGAGAGGTCTTCCCGCAGAGGATGCCACTTGGGAGGGAGAGCAGATATTACAACATTCTGGTTTAGAGTTGCTTGGAGACAAGCAATCTCGGGGAGGGAGGACTGTGATGTCCCCTTCCACTTGATCGAGACAGAGGATGACTTAGTAGCCTATATGATTCTCATGGGCTATAGTCAGTAAAGAAAATGGAGTCAAGGAGGGTTTTATTTAATGTCACTTAGCTAGGAAATGTTATGTTCTAAAGTGACATTAAGTAAAAAGGTAAATTATTAATTACTTAAACATTAAAAGTGACTTTTAATGTTTAAGTAAAAATTAAAAGGGGAATAATAGTGATGTTTGATTTGGTCAAAAAGGGGAAAGATCTAGAAGGCTTGAAAGAAGAATAAAATGAGGGGTAGTGCTTCACTTTGTCATTATGATTTGATCTCTTATTTGGACTTGGAGCCAAGGTTTTCATTGGAGTTTTGGAAAAACCCTTCCACTGTTGGTTTGGTTTTAGTGGTGCAACATCCACCCTAGCTAGACAAGAGGGGGATCCATCCAAGATTTCCATTGGAGTTCCACCTTGTGTTTTGTCTTCAGATACAATGATTTGATTGGAGGATCATGACCTTCCTTGGAGGCTAATTTATCCCTTTTGGACAGAGTCGTTGTACTGGGAGGGTTCTAGGAGGGCCAAGCCCTTCCTTTGAGATGGATCGTGAGGTAGGGAGACCCGTGGGGGCTCTAGAGGATATTCGTGAGCCTCCTTATTGAGCTGCATGGGTATGGAGAGGGTTGCGGGCCCATTTGTTGAAGTTGTGGGTTCCAAAAGACAGGGGCGAGAGTCCCAAATTGTGGGCCATGGGGTTTTGGACAAGTTGTGTGGCCATTTGTAGCGATTGGAGGGGACGATTTCCCCTTGGAGCAGGGTGGAAACAACCTTGTGGGGTTTTGGAGGTTTGGATAACGATTGGAGAGGGCGACATGGAGCTTAGAGCAGATTGGCAGTAGTTATTGAGGAGACAGAGGCATTATTTCCAGGTTTTGGATTGTTACTTATGTGTTTAGTTGATATATTGTAGTTGCATAGCAACCACTAGACATTGTATTGTTGTTAGAGTTTCCATTCATAATAAAAATGCCCATATTGTCTCTTTTACCTCACAGGTACATTGAATGCATGCAATATGTTTGACAAAATGTCCATTGTTAGATTACATGCAAACTGTTTGTTAAGAGTTGTCATTCAACATTAAATATTGTGTGCGAAGTATTTGACAAAAACATACAACCAGAACACAATATAAAGCACAATATCCTAGCCTAGCTCTATTGGGGATATTACAGTGATTTACTTTTCCGCAAGTGATTTACTTTCCTACAAGAGTGATTTACTTTTCTGCAAGTGATTTACTTTCTTGCAAGAGTGCCATTTGCCTTCCTGCAACATGTGCTTTTATTTCGGCAAGTGTGGATTTAGCATAATTTAATTCGGTGACTTGTTAAAGCATTTTGGTATCTTGCTTTGTCATATTCATTCGAAATTACTACAACTCATTGGAAATTACAACATTATACTTGCATATACGGTGCACTACAATTCGTAAGTGAAATACGACCTCATATTGATAGTTAAATGGACAACTCTTCAATTGCTTACTAAATTAATTAGAAAGTAATTGAAAAGTATGTCAAAAGGTACAAAGCATTTCAAGTTCTTTAGATGATCAAATATGTGATAAAGGTTTTTCAATATGGTCATTGGAAAAAATATATCAAAGATTCATATGATTTGCATGTTTTTGACCCAATGTTTCTTTCACCCTATGAACCACTTGTATTTCATGAGGATGAGGAGATTGTTGAAGACCTTGTTGAATCACCTTGTGACCCATTGAAGACCATGCACATGAAAAACAAGATGATGAGAAAGGCACTTAAGCATCCAAGAATCCCCTTGAAAATCAAACACATAAGGAAGAAGAGGGGTTGGTAGGCATGTTATTTTCTCAAAATTTTGAGGTTTATGATAAATCTTTTGATGATTTTGAGATGGACAAAGTAGTAGAAAAACCCTTAAAAGATTGAAGAAATATTAGATGTGATTGTTCCCTCATGTTAAGAAGAAGAGGTCAGCCAAGAGGAGACTAATATTGCATATTTTGAGCTAACCTTCCTGGATAGTTACATGCGCAAAAAAAAATTGCAAAAAATGTTAGTATTTTCCAGCCATATGTAACAATGGATATTGCATATTTTTTTGGAGCATGTAGCATATATATTTTGGTGATAACTGTAGATTTATTTCAGCCATATATTCCTTCATCTCTCATATTTTTCATGCATAAATTTTCACATACTTTTTGAGGTTGAACTTCATTTAAAGAAACATGCTTTTTAGATTTTCATATATTGCAGAAATTTCCAATCTTCTTTTATGTTAGAAAATATAGAAATTTTTCGGATTATGGGGCTTGTTATGGGTGCTAAAAGTTTTAAAAATTTCCAGCATAGTGGATGTTATTAAAAAAAATTCATGCCATGTTATATTGGGTAAATGTAGAATTTTTTCATGATATGGAACAAGTTTATGGAATGGAATTTTTTTTCAAATCTAGATTTTTTTCTCTTGATTCATGTGCATGTGTGATTGAGCCTAGAGGTCAACAAAGTTTCATGTAGATTTTTGGAGCGATACAGATCCTTGATGCTTGAGGGTGTGAATGATAATCATCGCAACCAAGGAGGGCATAATTTTCAGTCTTTTGGGAGGCACATGGTTGATCATTATGGTCTTATGTGGAGTAGTGATGGGATGCCATATGACAAGTTTTATTCCATCCCTATTCAAGTGTGGATATAACTAGCTTGTGAAAGTGCATGCCAACCTTGGCATGATTTTGGTCCTCTTATCCATCTTCATGAGCTCATTTCTATTTTTATACATGCTATTATATTCATTCCAGCTCATTGTCATTTTTTTTTATAATAATATCATTGTTTTGGTTTATTTCCAAACACAAGGGAAGTGTTTGTGATGTAGATGAGGAGCCAACATGGTTACATTGGCTTTATTATTGCACTTATATTGCTCATTTTTCTATGATAAAGTAGGATAGAAGAAATAAGCTCTTGAGAGACTTAGAATAGGAAAAATAAGCCCAACATTCATGAGCACTAGGTTTAATTTCATGTTATCTTTGGCATTCTTGGCTTATGCTCTTTTTCATGTAAAGCCAATTTTTAACTAGTCATTCAGATGTAATGAACTATATAGACATTGTATGTGGGGTTTTGGGAGGTGGATCCCACCACATGTTCTTGCTCGCTTCCTTTCTATCAAGTACAACCAGAGATTCTGGGGTTTCCATGCGCTCTTGTTCGAGAGAACATGTTCTCGAGTTGGACCTAATTGTTACTCTTCATATTGCATATGAGGGTTGACACCGTGTGATTTTATCACACATTTCAAAGCTTTGCAGAAAGACACGTTCATGAGGACTTAGCTTGAATTAGAGATGATGCTATCATTTGGTTGTTTGATTGCCTTGGTTGAAGGAGACTCATTTTTATTTTGTGATGGATTGTCATGGTTCCTCTACTGGTTATCTCTTCATGGTTGCATATCTTGGTTGATAGATCAACATGTTATTGGATAGTTGATGGTGATGCTTGTCACTTCATATAACTATATTGGCATCATAGTGTTGTGTACTTGTATATTGCTCATCATGTCTACATGCTATTACTCCTTGCACATACGGGTTGGACAGATGATGATATGGATTTTGTAATGGATTACCGTAGTGATTATGGATGGTAACATGGTATGATTCTAGTGTATGATGGTGTTATTTTTTTTGTCACGTAAATGTGTTCCACATGTCAGATCCCCTTTGTTATGTAACATGTTGTTCTAGCCACTCCATGACTAGACATGGATGGTGTTAATATGGGATCCTCGTTGTTATATGGAGCTATCCATATTTTTATTTCCTTGAATTCACATTGATGGCACACATGTGAAGGTAGGCCAACCCCTTTTATCATGACGCCCTTGGACTCACATTGAAGGCACACATGTGGAGGTAACATATTATTATTTTAATGGGCCAACTCCTTTTATCATGACGCCCCCTTAGGCCATTTGTTGGAGCTGACCATGGTGGGCACATACATTGAGGTGTGAATGATATATTTTGTTATGTTGGAGATACCTATCTTCATGGGACATGAGTTGACATCTTTGTTGCTCATGAGTTTTATTGTGGAGCGAGCACACATGCGGAGATGTAAATATTATATGGAGTCGTGATCTACCTTACGCATGAGACAAATTAGTTGTTGATGTGTGTCCACACTTCCTTTGAATTCTTCTTCATTGTTTGGCTTGCGAGTCATGTGGAGGATAAATATGTTTTGGCATGGTCTTTTAAATATCACACGAAATCGTTCTTTTCCACCAAGATGGTGCTAGTCATTGACTTTGATCGGACCATGCAGTTCGAGTATTATAGTGCATATATGTGGAGGCTTAGCATTACTATATGGATTTTGTAACCTTATACATGAGATAGATAGATTATTGGTCGTGTGTCAAGTTATCGGTTGACCTTTTCCTTTATACGTTGGCTCACGTATTGTGTGGGGTCGTCCCCTCTCTTTATCAGTATAATGGATCATTGTGATGACTTGGCATGGGATGAATGCTTATTAATGGTTGACTTCCCACTTTCATGGATCTATTAAGACTTTTTTTTTTACTTTTTATAATTTTAGAGATCCATGCATGAGATCCATTTCCTCTTTAGTGGCATGAGAATGATATTCTTAAAGCTTGGTTTGTGGATATTTTGGAGGTTGTTTGGTGTTTATTGACATGGTCAATCTCTTTGGGAGTTATTTGGCATAACCAATTCACTATTTTTACATCGTTGACTTGTCATAAGTGTTGGTTGTATTATTATATTGTTTTCTTTGGAGATAAGGATGTATCCAACACATTTCATGGATTTTCATTGGAGGAGTGGATCTCGACAACTTAATGTTATTTTTAGTATAGAAGTTGTTGAAGAGGTTTGAAATGTAATATTTTATTGCTATTCCTTGGAGAACTAATGGATCTAGAAAAACAATTACTTTGCTTATTGTAAGAGATGGAACTCACTCTATTTAAAGAGTAGCTCTCTCCATTTGAGGTAGGGTTCGATTCGAGGACTTTTTCTCTAGAGCTTAGTTGAACATATTGAAGGTAATGTGTTGGTCTTCACTTGTTAAATGTTTGTTTCCTATGAGGTGTATGTGTTGGTCTTCACTTGTTAAATTTTATTGATGGGAATACTTGCAAGATGATATGCTTTGAAGGTCTAAAGCATTGGTAAGATTGTACCTATCTTCCTAAATTTGAGTCATTCCAACTTACCTCTTAGAAGTGTCTTGTTAGTGGTTGATTTCTCTTTCAATACCTTTGATGTTTATTTGATGGACATGACATTGTGAGGGTCAAATTTCTTAATTCAAGTTGGTTGGAATTTACTTCTTCCATTTGATAAGCACACCCCAAACTATTTTTAGAGATTCTCCTTAAATGGATTCTCCAAGTATATTTCAAATTTCATATTAGCAAATTAAGAAAGATTGTAGATTTGTTCATTTCATCTCTTTCATGCCTTAATCATATCTAATATCGTCACACATATTTTGATCCTTTGACTCCATATCCAATGGATAAGCATTAGGCTTGATCTACCCATCGTATTTTCATTTTCCTATATTACAACACTTGTTTTACTAAATCCCATCTTCATTTCACCCTAAGATATTATTACCTAATCTTTAGTAATCCTAAGTTAGGGATGTCCCGCTTGAATTGGATAAGAGCCAACCTAAAGAGTGGGAGAAGATTATTGTGGTGACATTGGATAACATCTCCAAGTTTCCCTTTATTTCTCACATTGTGGTGGGTCTTTAGCACCTTGGGTGAGAGTTTGAGCGGTAACAAAACCCAACTTTGTAATGGAGTTATAAGGTGTTTTCTTTTGATAATTGTTTTTCACAATATCTAGAATTGGGGTATCAGGTGGTTCATTCTTTGCAAGTTATTTATTTTGGTATTAATTTGTAATTGGAGTTATAGAAGTGTTTTGGCACTTCAGAGCTATAAGAAGGACAATGCCCCTTAATAAGATTGACTTTTTGTTTTGGATCTTGGACCTACCTGAAATTGAATAAGGGGATCTTAGGATCTTTGTGTACTATATGCCATGGTCCTATTGGTGCCTTGTGGTTCGTGTTGGTACATTTTTTCTTCTCTTGTTTTGGACAAACACATAAAAGACACAATTTCAAGAACACAATAAATTGAATAAAGAAATTGACGAAAAATTGGCACAAGCAAAGGGATAAAACAATTGACGACAAATCGACCCAAAAATATGAAGTATTTTACATAATATAGACGATAATTTGCAATAGTTCTTTTGTAAATCTACAAATTCTTTGGACGTCTTTTTTTCAATCAATTTTGATTGCAATCCTAATGTTTGGAGTCTAAAATTTCTGAATTAGGCATGGCATAATTGAATCTATTGTAATTTTAAATCATTTGATTTGGCCCGAAATTAAATAAGGTGATGAAAAATATCTGGTGATTTTTTTTTCTTTTGTGGCGACACTTAAATTTGTTTTCCTCGTTTGTGACACTTGGAGGTTTTGTTTGCAACATTTATCAATTTTTCATTGCGGCATATTGTTTTTGGCACTAATCACTTCTTTGGATTAAGATGGTGAGCATCGAAGACTTGTTCAGTGTTCTACACACTTTAAGTCATACCGCACAAGGATCAACTATTCAAATCTATATAACTTCTTTAATGCATGCAACTAAGACATGCACATCATGCACAACAAGATTGATCTACATCAAACAAAAAACATGTTATTAATGAATATGTTAAGACATCTTCATAATCAAGATATAATTAAGCATTCTTCTCTTATTTTCGAATCCTTCATAGGTTCTTTTGGTTTATCAATTCTTGATAGTGAACAAGAAGATCTCAAACAACATACAGTGAAAGATGACAAGGATGATTTGGATAAGACAACTAAAGATGAGTTTGAAAATAAAGACAAAGTTATTAGACCTTGAGAAGAGTTGTAGTTCAAGAGGAACAAATTTGGTTAGGATATGAAAAGAGTGAGATTGACTTCTTTCATATTTATAACTACTCTAAACTTATTACATTTGTGATGTGAAGTTTTCACAATGAACCTAGCTAGTAGAAAAGTCACACAAACTTGCAAGAGTGAGAAGATAGGAGAGAAAAAGAATCAATTGTATTAAGTGTACGAGTAAAATGGTAAAATACACATGATACACTCTAAATGGATAAGTGGATATTCCATAGTAGTGATATAGAGAGATATAGACACTCACTAACAGAGACAAAAGTAATCTGCCACCTAGTCCTAGTTAATTGGTCCATGCAATCATCAGTTAACTGAGTCACATGTGTGGAAGTCAGAGAAACACATTCAATCACAAGATATGTGCCCTCTTGGCCACATGCATGATATATGCGCATTCCTGGTGATGAAACCGTGGTGAACATGCAATTGTTGGTGAGAAAACCGAGGTTGTCATGCATGAGTGACCTCCACTAGTCTAACTAACATGTAACTGACTCTGAATTGAAGAGGGAAGGTGCCCTATTTTTTAGGACGTGCACTAATTTGTAGGGGAATATTCTCAAGAGAGAATATTATCATCTATGGAAGTGCCCTCAACATTGGACTATCAACCTTAGGAAAAGAATTACCTAGGTGAGTGTGTAATATCTCCAACATGTGAGGGCAAGGTTTCTTGATCATGATTTACAAAGGCATATTATTGATGTTGATCAATAGAATGAAGTACTTGAAGTTAAGGATCCTGAAGATAAAGATGATGATGATGTAGTTGATGATGCTAAGATGGATGAGTTGGATGAAGTTATTGAATAATGCAAACACTATCATTAAGTTGGCCATATAGAGTTGCATTGTTTTGATCTTACCCATGTAGTTTCTATGGGAAGCCAAATCACCTTTCAAAAAGGTGTCGAAAGAGAATAAAGATTGATCCAAAATAACTATATTTTGGATGATTAGGTTCTTGGCACTGGACTTTGGAAGCCAAGTTATTGGAGTAGTCTTATCATTGGGTTCATACATAAGTACAACCATGTTTATTGGGGGGTATTTATAGTAGATGGATATGAATGTTTTGATTTAAGAAATGATGATTTAAGGGCATGTTTGGGGCCCACTTGATGTAGTATTTTAAGTTGAACAACGAGTATTATGACTTCGCTCAAAAATACAATATGGTTACCCTTTTCCACTTTCAAGGGGGGTATATTGATATTGTTGATTTACAAGTCCTAGTACTTCTCACCTTTCAATTGATAGGGGAGAAGATATTGATGGTGGTTTTCAAATTTCAAGTTTTGAAGTCTACTTAGTGATTTCGAGGACTATGATTTCTTTGGGATAATGAATTGAGGTTTTTTACTTTGGTTATGATATATTGAAGATTGATTCAAGACATGTTGATGGATTGATGATGGATTCAGGATTTGATGATTTTTACACAAATCACCCACACAGAGTTTTGGATTGGTCAGTTAAGCTTCAACACTTGTATTTTTTAATATTTTTAGGATGAAATTTTGATGGTTTTCAAGATATTGGTATGGATGGATTACTTGCCAAATTTTAGCATTTGAGGATTTAGTGACTTTCATTATTGATCGGTGGCTTGGTTTCAAGATTTGGAGCATTGCCAATATTTCACCTGATTTACTTCTTAGTGGTTTTTGGTAGGATAATGATTCACTACTTGTTGATTCATTCATATATTTTTATACACAAGTTTTAAAAAATACATGATTGGGACACTTTTTACTCGACACTTTTTACTATCGGTTGGATTATTGACAGTGTTTTTATGTGTCATTTTCTGAGAGCAGTTTTTTGAAAACATTTGTTCACTTGATAGTATTCAGACTTCAAAGGGATTACTTTGGACCTTGTAGAGGATATCTGATTCTTTCGCATTTTTATCTTGGAATAATATAACGTTAAGCATTTTTAGGATTTGAGATGTGTTGAACTTACATCCAATTCACTTCTCACTAGGTTTTGGTCTCATTAATTTTGGTTTCACACCAATGAACACTTACAGGTTATTTAGCTCATTTGTTGTACAATAAGATTTTTAGATTTGGTTTTAAACATCCACTTTTGGCAATTTTTTAGGTGAATCTTCATTAAGACTCGTGAGGTTTCAGGCCATGGGTATCGGGTTCAATACTTGGATATGTTACCATAATTTGCACTAGTCTTTGTTTCCTAGATGGTACTCTTGTATAGACTTATGATTAAGGGAGGGATTGTTAGGAATTTTTCTCATAATCATTGAGTCCCAAAACATGTAATGTTTATATTAGGATATATTCATTATCCCAAGTATTGTCGGAGGGGGGAGGGTGTGTGCACGAGCGTGCATGCGTGCGTGTGGACTGTTAAAGGTGGTTATTGGAGGAACACATTATACATTGTATTAGCCTGTGAATAATATGATGAATAACGGATTTGATTTCATGCCTGTCTACCAATTGTTTATCTTCTTGCCCTTCATTATGTCTTTCAGATATTATTTAGAATATTTTTAGTCAACAAATCCAATGAAAATAAGAAATCAAATTTTATTGATAAAATGATAAATTAATGATAATGATGGGCATACGTAACGCTTTGTTTTGGCATGAGTTTTGATATTTTTAATCCCATGAAATTGATCAATGAACAATATTTCTTCCATTGTTGTTGATACCCTAGAGGGGCATTTTTTGATGGAAGCATCATAGTGCTAAAGAAATTGTTTGTTACAAACTATCTACATTATTCACAAATTATTTCCATTAATCCACATATTTCTCWCTTGCATTTCATCTTCCACTTCCATGCTTTCGTTGATGCATTTTTTTATTGATATATRACTATGGATGTATAACTGACACATTTATGGTTGTTCTAGTATAAGTTATACATTCACCTACTTTTAATATTACAAAWTGAAAGAGCAATAGAAAAWWTTCCATCTTGATTTAATGTTRTTGCATGAGCTTGTAGCATAGTAGTTGTATTCTATTATATGTAACAATATACATTTGTATGATGACCATCTTAAGTAAAAGGGATAAACATTAGTCCTTGGTCCAAATTGTTGAGAAGAAACGAAAGAAAAAAAACATAAGAAAAGAATATAGACGAGCAAGAATAAAAGTAGGTAAGGTAATGAGAAGAATAAACCTCTTTGTTCAATTCAATTTCAAAATCCCCCTTGAAGTAGTTAAAATAAGATGACAAAGTTTAAAAAATTGTAGTTATGTTGTTGGGTTGTTAGCTTTCGAGGTTCCTCTAAAAGTGTTTACACCATGGCAGGGGGTGCTTCATGATATTTGGTGTACATGGTGTATGCTCATCCCTTTGATGATTTGTCATGGATTTGCACATTGGATATGGCTTACTCAATGGTTTCTTGACCTTAGTTGGGTGTTCATATGACATGCTTCCCTACTCCTTAGCTACATGGAGGAGGTTGCTTGCTTGGAGAACACCCCACATTAAAGGAGGAGCATTTGGCATCTTGGAAGAGGCATTTGGCCCTAGAAAACATGGAGTAGCTTAGATGCTTGCATGGAGGCTTGGAGTTGACTTAAATATGCTTGGGTTTTAATAATTTTCATGCAAGGGAAATGGACCTAGTGGAGTACATGACTTAGAACGTTCATTGGATTCATTGGAGGCTTGTAGGAGTGTTAGACACACCTCGTGGAGTGCCTTTAATTTGGAGTCTTTCTTGTTGACAACATCACCTTGGAGCTTGAAATGTGTACCCTTTGAATGTAGTGCTCCACATGTGTGAGCTTACATGTGTCTTTGTAGGTTGCTTGTAATTGTAAGAGCATAGGCCCACATATGTATTTTGGCCTTCCTTACCTTTCATATATATAGGAGGAAAAAATCCTTTCACATTCATTCATTCTTATTCATCTTGTGTTAAATATGTGACTATGACAAACACACTAATCTTCCTCTCTCTCTTGGATATTTTTTTTACTTTATCTCTCTTGTCTTGGAGTCTCTAGGGTTTTAGAGTATCTTGTGGCATCTTGAGTACTAAGGTTAGGGTTTCATCCCTTGGAGACTTAGAGATCAGATTTTTGGGATGAAACCCTAGGTTGTTCTAGTTGAAGTGAAGAAGAAGATGAGATGTCTTGCCTTGGAGGACATATTTATGCAATGTGTGCTTGTTGGAGCTCCTTGGTGTGAGATAGGGTTTCATTGTTTTCCCTAGCTAGGGTTTTAGAGAGCTAGAGGATTGTACTAGGATTGAGATAAGGCTATGGTATGTATGTGAACTTCATCTTTATACATATTAATTAAGTTTCCAATGATCCAATACTTTTGTAATTGAACATTTGATTTTCAACCATCTATTTCTTCATGGTTTTGTAATTTCTAGCACAAATATGTCTTTCTAGTTTGACATAAGTTAAGGCTACAATTGGTAAATGATTCAACATTTATATTGAGGAAGATAGGGAAGATTTGTTGTTGTATTTAGTTGTCATGAGTGATTTTTAGATACGCTTTAGAACTCCTCTTTCTGGATCTGGGCTGCAAATTTTGGGTTAATATGCCATAGTTTTTTTTCTAAATGGCTTAGCACCTTCTACCATAGGTATGGCATGTTGAATGAAATCGCTTCTATATGCCTTTAGGTCATCATAAGTCCAAGAGAAAATGTCCTTAAACTGTCGAATGAGGTCAAGTATTTCGCTTCTTTCAACTTTGGTAGTCCCTTTTCCTATTTTTACCATTCTTGGCTCGATTTTGGTCCCTATGTTAAACTTTGACACCTTGTCATATTGTTCTTCAATAGGCTTTCCCCTATAAACATCATGCCTATCAAACATTTGTTCCAAGGAAACACATCCCCTTAGGAGGGTGTTGTCAAGCAAATTTACAACTTCAAGACCAATGGGCACTTGAGAGTCAGAAAATTCCTTGTTATTTTCCAGAAATATGAGGATTTGAGCATCATCATTAAAGAGTTGCCAATGTTCCACATTGTCAGGGACCGAAGGCCTAAAATAAACTTCCAACTTGCACAAATCTTGCAGGGGACCTTTGCAAGGTTCTAAGGTAGATCCTGAGGTTGCCAAAGCGTCAACCACATGATTTTCCTCTCTAGGGATTACTTCAATTGAGATTTCTTCAAAATATCTCATGGTGTCCCTTACCAAATCCCTATATTTCTTTATCCTTCCATTCTTTGTGGAAAATCTAAAATTTATCTGGGAGACCACTAGATAAGAGTCTCCTATTACCCTTATGTGCTTGATCTTTCTATCAATGGCTAGGTTGATACCTATAAGAAAAACTTCATACTCGACAACATTATTGGTGCAATCGTACTCAATTCTATATGAGAAATAAAAGGTCTCTTTGGAGGGGGATGTAAGGACAATACCCACTCCTGAAATGAAACTAGAATGAGCATCGTCAAATTCTAGAGTCCATGTCCCATTGGGGTTTTGGCATGGATCTCTTTTAAAGGTTGGATCAATTGCAAATAGGTTTCCCATTCTATCATCTAGGAAAAATATTTGATCCATGGGATCCTTGGGGGTTTCAACTAGACACCTGGTAATGGGTTCCTTGTAGAGGGTAACAAATCCACCTTCAGGGTGAGGGATAGTGACATTTGACCTGTCCATTTAGAAACTACCCCCCAAGGATGACACCAACTCTGTAGATAGCAGCATTCCCCAAGCGTTGGGTACATCAATAACGACTACGTTGATCAAGAAAGATATGTCAGAGAAGGTATCAAGACCAACCTTAAGGTCCTTTATAACACTGCATACCGTGATAGGGCTAGACTCTGATCCGCACATATTATGGTATGGTCATGAGATGTCAAGGACAAGTTGTTGTATGATCGCCCAAGGAATGATGTTGGTGGAGGCACCTGAATCCAACACACAATTATGAAGAATGTTCTCGTTTACCTGGAGAGTGATGAAGAATAGTGTAGGTTAATTGTATTTATTATGGACATTATCAACATGGAGGACAATGGGGGGATCTCTTTGAGGTTCTTCTCTACCAAGGTCTTGTGGGAGTAGAGTATCATCATGTTGTTCTTCCTTCTTAGGGTCAAATGATGGTGGAAACTCATCAAATCTAGATGCATATGAATCTGACTCATCTTGTTGAGGGAAAGGTGTATGGGCGGCTTCTTCAAGGAAAGATCGTTGATCCATCCAAACCTCACTCATGAAATCCTGGGAGTGGATCTCGGCATCTTTCATGTTTGAAAATCCAGTGCTCCATTTTTTTTTATAGGGATTTTGCAGGGTAAATCCTCCTTATCACCCACATCTGGTCGCTCAATGGGAGGCTCCTCTTCTTCCATGATATCGATCTTATTGACAAGGATGTCATGGGTTAGGGATAGTTCCATGACTTTGTCCTGAAGGGAAATTATTTGGGAGAAATCATTAAGCTTGCACAAGTTCATATTATCTTTTAGTTGGCAAGCAATATCTTGTGTTTTCCTAAGATCCTCAGGGAACTTTTCCTTTAAGAGAAATTGGAAATGTCCCTTGAAAGAACATAGATATCAATTTAAGGCATTAGTTTCTGGTAACGAATTTGATTAAGTAATTCATTGAACCTATCATTGAAATCCCTTACAGATTCCTCTTCATGATTTTGTATTTCTTGGTATTGGGAAAAAAGGAAAGTCAAATCCCTCTCATCTCCCCATGTTCTCATGAAGGCAATTTCAAATTCTTCCTAAGTTATGATACTCGTATTTGGAAGGTTATTGTACCATATTCTGGCGTCACATATTAATGAAGCAGAGAAGAGTTTCATAATCACATTAGAATGATTATTCCCGGCTTCATGGATTTCAATACCTTCGTAAAACTTTTTCAAATGGAGGTTGCCCGAAGTATTACCCTGAACATAGAATTTAGGCAACCATGATTTGGCTTTTCTAGGAAGGTTATGTGAACCACCCCAGATTTTACTCATATCCAAGGGTCTGAAAATCTCACTGGGAGACCATTTTGGAGGAGCCATAGGACCATTGGCCGTGTATTGACACCCAATACAGGTCATCATCAATGGATTCGCCAGATAATCCCTCAAGGATTGTCAAAAGAAAAGAGGGAATCACCCTCAGTGAAGTTGCCATGTAAGCTTTGCAAGATAAGGGCTTCGAAAAAAAAAAAAAAACTCACTAATGATTTGTCGTTTGATGAAAAATGACTCGATTCTCCCTAGCAACAGTGCCAAAATGTTATCTCACAATTTGTACTTGTCCAAAGCCCAAAATAAGTAAATCACAATTTTTCATCGTAGAGATCAATTCACCATATAGATAATATTCAACATAGAGAAATATATTCACTGCATTAATTAGGTCCCAAAAGCAATAGTCATCACACTAGGGTTTAGAGCCTTTATGAAATTTTGATGAGATTTGGAGAGGCACAAACCATTTTAATTAACATTTCATTAAATGTACATAATCACCATCAACTCCACTCCATCACTCTTTCTTTGACCGGACATGAAGTTTTAAGGATGCATTATCAAGATTGCCAAATCATGTAATATCACAAGATACCTTTTAAACCCAATCCCACCTATGGAGCTTGAATACTAGTTTTAAAAAACTAGCCATGGAGATCTATATAAACATAAGCATGACATGTGTCAAGTGATTTATCATTTTCTAAACTCCTTGTAATTTAAATTTATATATTTCCATGCTTTGTAACACATTATGGACATCAATCTTAACGCTTAATCTTGTTAACTCATGTGTTCGTCAATGCAACCAAGTCCTTTGACACTACCATTAAGCTATTGTTTCCCACAACATATTTAGCTTGACCAATAACAGATTTATCCCGATCATATTCTATGTTTGGGCTCAACAATATTTGTGGCTTCGACTTGATATCCCCTTGTCTACAACCTTGATACTATTCACTGTTATATTCTTTTGAATTCTTTATCTATAACCTTCCAATTTTGTTCTTTATGATTACCTAGTTTTCACAGGTCTTGTTGCCTTTAGGAAAACACTTACAACTTCATTGTTATCTATCTTGTTCGTTTATTTATGATTGATGTCCAAAAAGAATATAATAAGAAATAAAGATAGTGTAAATTAAGGTTTAAGTTTAAAACTTAGAAATTTAATTTTTTCATCTAAAATCATAGAATTATCATGTACACAATGACTTTAAAAATTCAAATATTGAATTTATGAAAGTTATTGGAGTCTACATGTATATAATGACTTTAAAGAACCAAATATTAAATTTCATTAAAAAAAAAATTATGAAAGTCATTGGACTCCACAATTTTAGAGTTGCAACATATTATGCTTAGATATTATTTTTGTGTTCCTTAAAACAATAAACTTCTACCAACCTCACTCTAATCTAATTATATCACATGTTTTAGGAAAAGTTTTCATAAGAATGGAACCCTGTCATAAGTTAAAAACTTTTTATTTCTCACAAATGGATATATATATATATATATATATATATATATATATAATCATCATCCTAGGAATATTCAGATGAAAGATGCCTCAATTGCCGATCATAATAGTTGTTGGAAACTTAGTAGGGATTTGCAAGACTTGAACCTTAATTGAATGAGAATCAAATACCTCATGACAAATTTCACCCTAAAAAACTTTGTTCGGACCTATTGAGGTAACCCACTTATGAGTGCATGGGTTGCAAGATCATTTAATATAATATCTCTAGGCACAACCATATTTTCTATCACTATCTCAAAGTGACCCCATGACTGCAAGAAAATCCCTCATAGGCGTTGAACCTTACCCACTCCTAAAAAACTTATCTCCTCACTAATAGATGCAAATCTTTTGAACATGTGTACCTTATATCTTATGTATATACTCAATCTATTTCTCAAAACAATGATACACACACACACACACACACACACACACAATATTTAAGGTTATGGTTTATCTAGGTGTTAAAGTACATGAGGCCTCCTTGTTTGTCGGATAAGGGACTCGTTTTGTATAGTGATATGATTGCTTAGTTTATGATGGTGAACATCCCCTACCCTTTCATGGCACTTCCCTTCATTATAAGGATGACATTTTACTAAGAAAAAACATATCACAAAGTAGAATTTGAACTTAAATGAGAGGTAAAAACTTTTCCTCTCAACCATTCAAGTTACACTCAATTGTCAAAAAGTAAAATATACTTATTAATACAATAATATTAATAATGCAATTAAAATTATTGTAAAAAATTACCCATGAAATTATTAAATTTTCATAAAAAGATGTTAAAATTTTATGTCTTATATTAGACATTTAATATTAAATTAATATTCATAATTTTTCATTTATAAAGAGT
>SNQJ01S0059924.1:5084-17493 GCA_010110895.2 Picea sitchensis | reverse complement strand
GTCAATTCCCAAAACATTGAAGAATCTTAGAGGATTTTTGGGTTTGACAGGTTACTACCGCAAGTTTGTTCGGAACTATGGAAGAATATCAACACCTTTAACTGCATTAACTAAGAAGGATGAATTTTCATGGACTCCAGAGGCAACTCAAGCTTTTGAACAACTTAAAGAGACAATGTGGAAAGCTCATGTCTTGACCACACCAGACTTCACAAAAACCTTTATTGTGGAATGTGATGCCTCGGGAAATGGCATTGGTGTTGTTATAATGCAAGAAGGAAGGCCCCTTGCTTTTGAAAGTCATCCATTCAAGGGAAATGACTTACACAAACCAATTTATAAGAAGGAAATGGTGGCAATACTACATGCATTGAAGCAATGGTGCCCTTACTTGATAGGTAGGCACTTCAAGGTCAAAAAATATCATGACATTCTTAAATAATTATTGGAACAAATACTATCTTCAGAAGAGAAACAAAAATGGGTGACCAATATGTTGGGTTATGACTTTGAAATCATCTACAAAAAAGGGAAGCAAAATGTTGTGGCATATGCACTCTCAAGAAAGGATGAAGATGTTGAGGCATTTCTCTGTGCTATCTCTATCATCCAACTTGATTGGATAACATAAGCAAGGGATGAATGGAAGAATGACGAAGAAGTGTGGACTCTCATTGAAAGGTTTCATCAGGATTCCAGCGCATCCGATACATTTATATGAAAAAATGATTCACTGTGGTACAAAGATCACTTATATTTATGTAAGAACTCCCAACTCAAACAAAAAGTACTTTTGGAATTGTACACCTCTCCGGTAGGAGGGCACTCAGGATTTTTGAAAATCTATCATAGGATCAAGAGGGAATTTTTTTGGGATGGCCTTAAAACTGATTTTCAAAGGTTTGTGGCAGAATGTTTAGTTTTCAAACAAAATAAGGTGGAAACAATTAAGACCCCATGTATTATACAACCATTAGTCATTCCAAGTCAGCTTTGGGAGGAGGTTCCCATGGATTTCATCACAGGGTTATCGAAGTCTGAAGGAAAGAGTGTCATCATGGTGATTGTTGATAGACTTACCAAGTAGGCACACTTTTGTGCACTCTCTCATCCTTTCAAATCCAGTACAGTTTCTACCGCATTCATGGGGACAGTTCAAAAGCTACATGGAAGCCCAAAGATTATTGTAAGTGATAGAGATCCCATCTTCACTAGACATTTTTGGACAGAATTAGTTTCTTGTTTGGGTACTCAATTGGCTCATAGTTCATCTTATCATCCTCAATCTGATAGACAAACTGAGATAGTGAACAAATGTCTGGAAGGATACCTTTGTTTCTTTGTCTCTGATAAACAAACACAATGGTGCAAGTGGTTACCCTTGGCAGAATGGTGGTATAACACTTCCTTTCACACTGCAACAAAAAAGACACCATTTATGGCGCTTTATGGATATCACCCACCGTCCACCACTTCTTCTCTAAAAGAAAAATCTAAAGTTCAAGCAGTGGAAGATCACATCGAGCATCAACAACAAGTTCTCCAAATCTTAAAGGAGAACCCAACCATGGCACAGAATCACATGAAACAACAAGCAGATCAACATCGTAGTGACAGAAGTTTTGAAGTAAGGGATTGGGTATTTTTAGGACTACAACCATACAAAAAGATGTCCCTCAAGAAAGCTAAGAAGGATAATAAATTAGCACCAAAGTACTATGGCCCTTATAAGGTGTTGCAAAATATTGGTACTATGGCATTCAAATTGGAGATGCATGCATCTTCGCGAATACACCCAATTTTCCATGTTTCATGCTTAAACAAGGTTATAGGTGACAAGATCCCATTTCAAACTATATTTCTAGAACTTGAGAAGGAAGGAAAAATCATATTGAATCCTGAAGCTATCACTAGCACAAGAATTCGCCAACTGAGGAATAGATCAATTTCAGAGTATCTCATTAAGTGGAAGAAACTACATGTTGAAGATTCTACGTGGGAAGATGAGTCTTTTATACATACACATCCAAAACTACTCAAGTATTGAGGACAACACTTGTCTGAAGGGGAGGGGCATGTTAAGCCCTAAATAGTGGCACATTACCGCTTAATTGGGGCATATTATATTATTATTGTTATTTTATTTATGTTGGTTTGGGTCCATTACTTGTAATTGTACCTCCTAGTTTCCTATATATACCAAGGAGACCTTTTATTTGGAATCATCTGGTATTGGTGAATTCATGTAATGTATAAGGAGGTTTCCCTTTCGAAGAGGCTTATTATCTGAATTTATCTCTTTGTCAAGGTGTGGAGTACTTATTCTAAGGTTTTTATTCTATTTTGATATTTGGTTCTTAACACCATTGTTTTTTGAGCCATTAACCACAATTCAACCAATGCTTACCCTAGAAAACATCCCAGAAAGAAGCAATAAGTTGAAAGGTTCATCTAGTTTGTTGTTGGCAGTGAGAAAGTATGTTGGAGATAGAATTAAAAAAAATGTACTTAATCCAAGAAATCTGGGAGCTAGCACAAATCTCTACTAGTTTTTCAACGAGGATTATGCATTTCAAAGAATATCTCCAAAAGGATTTAGAGAGTGATTAAGGTTTTTACAAGGAGATTGTGGGAACATTTGTGGAAAAAGTTTCAAGTTTAAGTGACACCCATAGAAGAGAACAAAACCTTCCATCTAGTATCTGAATGAAGCAAATCAATGCTTGTTGGTTGAAAATAATTAAAAGTTTAAGAGAAATGTTGAATGAGCTAGATGTTGTGAAAATAAAAAGAGGTGACCCTTTTTATGAAACTCATTGATCTCAGAAAAGAACTCGATGGCCCAAATTTATTAATGGAAACAATACTTATGTCTAAAGAGAAGCTATTGGATCAACTTGAAGCATTAAAAGTTGCATGGGCTAGTGAGTTCACTAACTCAATAGAATTCTTCGAAGATGAAGTTGAAAGGTGGTTGGTCCGATACATTAACAAGAATGATGATATCGAGGACACGTTGCACCAACTAAGTATTGACTTGAGAGAAATGGAGAATGAACTATTTGAGATAAAAACCAAGCACGAAATAACGGTTGCTCCGAGGAGGAAGTAATTGAAGAATGGTTAAGAAAATCTTTGGTTAAGATCACCGAGACAAATCAGTATGAAGTGGTTAAAATGGTTTGCCATCTCCAACACAACAACAACCATCTACAAAAGACATCTCATTAAGCAAGTAAATGAGGGATTAGAATATTTTCATCATAATAAGTCAAGTAGCAACCTTATTCTTTCCCTTTCCATATTTATTTTGCAGTCATTTGTTCTTTTTTATTTTTCGTTCCCAGTAAATTGTGAAACCTGAAGTTGACCCTTGAATGTTTATCTTTTTTATTCCAAGTCTCTCTTTCATTTCATGGTCCACAAGAGCCCCATCCCAGTCCTCTTTCAAGGACAAATACAATATTTTATTTGTAACCCAAGACAATACTCTTTATTTATTTAAAGACATCTATTATTTTGAGGTTCCGAGAGAACTAATTTGGGACATAACATTATTGATCTCTCAAGACTTTAAATTTAAGCATGAGATTTCAAATGTTTGTCTATCATAATCTTTATTGTATTTAATGAAATAATCATTTAGAGTTATCTATCATATGCAGTCCATACTTTCTTTTCCCTTTTGCTGAATATTGTGTTCTACTTTGATGAATGTTGTGATGTAAATGTTACCCTATTTTACTGCATATTCTTTTGGTTTATAATATTGTAACATATTGTAAATATTTTCTTTCTACAAGATACTCGGTCCTTTCTCAGGTATTCTTTGCATGTGAACATTTATTTCAAGAATAATCCTGGTCTTTTATTAGGCATTTTATTTATTATTGTATGTTTTTTGAAATAGAGGAGTACCACCTCTTTAAAAATGTAGAGGGTGTATCCTCGTGAGGTTGAATTAAGGATCATAAAACAATATTTTAGATCAACAAGGCCAAGAAATGATTTGAGGATAAATTCTCAACCGTAGCTAAATAGAAAGTTGAGGTTTTGGACACTAAGGTAAAGGATAAAATATAGACGATATTTGAAGCCCAAATCATGGAGGAGTTTAAGGGATGGATTATGGACCCAATCCATTCTTGTACATGGGATACCAAGTTTTAGGATAACTAAAACTCATTGGTTAGTGAAAAATTTAATAGTCCAAGATCTGGAAAAGAACAAGGAAGAGTAACAAGATATACTTCACACTATCATAATCTTTGAGGGAAAATTTGAAGCCATGTGTAAAGCGGTGTTTAGGATCAGGATTTCATTTTCACGGGTGGCAGAGGAAACAAGTAAAGGGAAGTAGGAGGAGGGCTCTTCCAATTCAGTAGGAACTTAAGCCAATCCCATTGTGTTAGATGCAAAGCCTCAATCATCAAGGGACACCTGGGATGAAGACAAGGAGACCAAGCTGATAGTGGAGGTGTATGAGGAGAAGAATGGTCAATCTCCCTTTGCTTTATATCTGGTTTGATTTTTATTTTTCTTTATGCTATCTTGAACATTTGTATGCAATTATCTCAATTGATATCCTTTTGTGATAACTCTATCTGTAAAAGACTTATTATAGCTAGTTTGAAAAACTTTGGTGATAGTCAACTGGTAAGGGATCTGGTTTCCTTCAAGGAAAGTCCCCACCTGAAACTTATGTAAACCCTTTTTTTATATAATGTAAATCTATAGTGATGTTTTTAGTTTAAAAACAAAAATAAAAATTAGTGGAATATATTGAATCGAATATTAGAGAGTTTAAATGCGTCCAACAACTAGATTACAAGAGCATTGCTTTTAGGTCTAAACTATATCTAGAGATTCCATTAAAAAAAAACATGGCTAACAGACAATGTTTCTCCAATGAAAAATGTAAAATAAAAAACCATTTAATTCATTAGTCCATTAACCCATTAAAACCTAAGGGAAAAGTAGTAGAGGCATCTAAACTTGTAGTTTTGTTAAAACAACCCATCACACCCTTTAAGGGCTTGTTATTGAAAGGAACACAAATATGATGGTGGAGTCCTTGCCTTAAAGTTCCAATTCTAGGGTGATGAAAAGAAAACACAAATGCAAATTTAGAAAGAGAAATAATCATTTTCCTAATCCCAAGGAAATGGAATAGTTGTTATTAGTGGAGTCTCCATTCATGTAGAAAGAGAGGAGAAGAAAGGAAAACTCATTAGTGTAAAAGATATGCAATAGATAGATCCAAAGATACATTACATATATTTAGATATTGTAAAACAACTAGGGTGGAATGACCTTCACTGAGCAAAATATGTAATTGTGGACCTAGATTTGGACAAAGGGTTAAAAATTGCATATATTTACATATTGTAAAACAACTATAGTAGAAACTAACCTTTGTTGAGAAAAATATGCAATAATGAATTTAGACTTAGACAAAGGGTTAAAAATTAAGATTATGACACTAGATTTGAAGCGATGGAGCCAATATTGAACCATATCCTTGGAAAATAATGTTTAAATGTATATTTCATATTTGTAATTTTTTCACTATAAATTTCAATGTTTTTATATAAAAAATATAACAATAAAAAATAGAATCAATTCTCATTTAGATTCTTTGCTTACAATGTGTATGCACGTAAAAAATAATCATAACCATTTTTTTTATATTCATGACTTACTAAATCAAATACTTTTAGTGAAGGTTCATAACCAACTCCTCCAATGAACAATTTTTAAAAGTGATTTGATGGCGGTTGATTATTGACTAAGCACAACCATCGACTGAGACGTCAAATGTTGGGATCCTCCTGGTGAGCTCAAGTATTGCAGTAATAAAGGATATTGAATCTTGAGTAATCACACTTAAACTATCAACTAGAGGAATCGTAGACTTATAACGCACTATGCAAAGTTCATGCAATCATCAAGTGTATAAATGAGTTGTTGAATGAATTATGTATTATTTTCTTTTTAGAAAATAAAACTATATGATTAATATGCAAATACCTACAACAGAGAACCAAAAAATTGTAGCATGAGCCTTTTGGACATGGAATGTCTTAGGATTTACTAGATGATGTTATAAAACTCCTAATCTCCTTTAGAATTAAACATAATTGTTGAAAGTAAAGTAAAATATAAATTCTCAATGCTACAAAAAGGAAATCAAAACTGAAAGGTAAATTCAATTTTGGAAGATAAACCTATTCTACAGTGCACTCAATCACACAACATATCCCCTACCAATCACATGTTTATGCATGTTGGTGAAGGAATAAATCACATTAACAAAGATAACATAAATGTTCTAGCTACAAAAAAATATAAACACTCACACCATAGACTACATATGCAATGCACAACAAATCTAAAGGTTTATTCACTAGCAACCTCTCCAAGTGGGCCTTGTATGAGAAGGACTAGTAAAACCCTTCTTTACAACTTGAATTAACTTAGAAGAATGATAGTATTTTTATTTCGTTCAGAAGAATGATAGTCTTTTTATTAAATTAAAAATACTTAGAATTACCAACTCTAGTACGTAGCTCTTTCAACCCTAGCTGTAAGAAAACTCAAACCTATCATTGTCTACCATATCAAAGCTACAAATGAGCATATTTATACTAAGAGAGCCTTGGATCCATGCTGAGGAAATCCAAGTTATGAGCTAATAGTCTTGCCCCCAAAATCAACAGCTCCTCCTTCATTATTTAAGGTGGTTTGTTGAGGAATGGGATCCTAGTGTACATGATCTCTTTTTAGCATAGGAACGAAGATCTACTTGGAGGATCCATGGTACCATTCTTTCTCTCAATCTGTTGTGTTAAATGGATGATGTGGAGTGCATGGATGTCTCCCTCCTTCTCGAGCTAGGACGAGAGGTCTGTTGGAGAAATAATGGTGCCAATCTTCTCATCGGTTTGCTAAATTCAATGGGTTGCCACATAGTGTGAAACCATCTCCCTTCTTCCTCAAACTAGAGAATTTTGGTGGAATTGTGGAACACGTCTCTGTAGCATCGATTGTTGTTTCACTTAGGTTACTCGGGCCAATCAATCAATGCCCTAATTCTTTGTTAGTGAAGCATTTCCTTCTCCATCGCATTGATGAGCATGTATTAGCTTGTCCTTCTCTTGGCTACAACTAGTGAAGATGTCAAAGGTAGCCTATCAAATATGAAAAACAAACAAACAAAGTTTTCCATAGTCATAGGGGTTAAAGCTACAGAGAATAAATCATCAACAAGCATATCACAAGCCCATATTAATCAACAATAGGAAAACTCATGTATGCACGCATAACAATATCATTAAATGCAACTAAAATAAAATATTACAAGTTACTAATTAACACAATTGCATAACTATAAAATAGGTTTGTTTAATATATATTCGACCAACAAATAGACAAATTAAAAGGTTTTGGGGGTAGTTAAGTATATAATTAATGAATATAATGGGATTAATTTAAGAGCCCATCATACCCCCCATCTTAAAGGTTTTCACGACCTTGTGCAAAAAGAAAAAATGAGTTAACGTTGTTAAGTGGCTTCAGTGGTCTTTTCCTTTGGTTCTTATGAGTCTAGTGTTTCTAATTCTATCTCTTGTGTCGTTGTTGTTGGATCTATTTCTATTGTTGCTATTGTTGATTTGATTTCTATTATTGTTGATGATTTGACTTCAACTTTTGTTGTAACTGTTGATTCTACTTCAATTTTTGTTGTAGTTGTTGATTCCAGTTCAAATTGCATTGTTTGATTATGTCTTGAGTATTTTTGCTTCTAATGACTCTATTTTTAGCACTGTTGTTGTGGACGATTCCTCTTTTGTTGTTGGAGACTCTATCCTCACTATTGGGGATTATATTTTAGTTGTTGGATTCTTTGCTTTCCCTGCTGGGGATCTTGGACTATTACTTGTTCCTAGTGAGTAAAGCACCACCTTCTCATGCAAAGTTGTGTCTTCTTCAATAGCATTATGTGCAATATAACATATATTTCTAAGATCATAAGCCATGAGGTGGGTCTTTTTCTCCCTAGAGTGATAACCTGAAGACCTCACAATCTCTTTCCATCTTGCCCTTGCAACATCAACATATGTTTCACCTTATTTCTTGAAATAAGAAATGGGGTGCAATAAGAGGGGGAACCTATATTTTAATCCTATTCACTTAGAGGTGATCCTCATGAGGATTTCAATGTATAGGCCAACTCTAAAGAGAGTTGTCCATAATCCTAACAATGAGTGTGGTTCCCTCAATTGCAGTTCCTATGTTATTGCTTGTCATTTTTTTATCTCTACATACCTTAATTGTATATATAGTATATAGAATCATACAATAATAAATCAATTATATGAAATATGAAATATAAGTTTACACAACTACATTATACTTTGTTATTTAATATTTATTTAAATACATAACAATGTATTATTCTTAATACTTTTTTCAATTATACATGTAAAATTTTATAGTAAGCTCTGAAACGCTATCACATAGAGGAAATCTTAGAAAGGTCCTATTTTTATATATAATTATAATGCACACGCACGAGAAGGTCCAATGTGTAGGAATCTACCTTGATCAAATAAGGAGAAAAGCTCTATAGAATCAATATTTATCTATCTATCTAATCCTAACAATGAGTGTGGTTCCCTCAATTGCAGTTCCTATGTTATTGCTTGTCATTTTGTTATCTCTACATACATTAATTGTATATATAGTATATAGAATCATACAATAATACATAAACTACATTTATATGAAATATAAGCTTACACAACTACACTATACTTAGTTATTTAATATTTATTTAAATACATAACAATGTATTATTCTTAATACTTTTTTCAATTATACATGTAAAATTTTATAGTAAGCTCTGAAAGGCTATCACATAGAGGAAAGCTCATAAAGGTCCTATTATTATATATAATTATAATGGTCCTATTATTATATATAATTATAACGCACGCACACGAGAAGGTCAAGTGTGTAGGAATCTACCTTGATCAAATAAGGAGAAAAACTCTATAGAATCAATATCTATCTATCTATCTAATCCTAACAATGAGTGTGGTTCCCTCAATTGCATTTCCTATGTTATTGCTTGTCATTTTGTTATCTCTACATACCATAATTGTATATATAATATATAGAATCATACAATCATACATAAACTATATTTATATGAAATATAAGTTTACACAACTACACTATACTTTGCTATTTAATATTTATTTAAATACCTAACAATGTATTATTCTTAATACTTTTTTCAATTATGCATGTAAAATTTTATAGTGATACATAGTGATGCTATGTCTTCTTCAATAGCATTCTGTGCAATATAACATATATTTCTAAGATCATAAGCCATGAGGTGGGTTTTTTTCTCCATGGGGTGATAACATGAAGACCTCACAATCTCTTTCCCTCTCAACATCAACATATGGTTCACCTTATTTCTTGAAATAAGAAACGGGGTGCAATAAGAGGGGGAACTTATATTTTAATCCTATTTACTTAGAGGTGATCCCCATGAGGCTTTCAATGTATAGGCCAACTCTAAAGAGAGTTGTCCTTAATCCTAACAATGAGTGTAGTTCCTCAATTACAATTCCTATGTTAATTACAGTTCCTATGTTATTGCTTGTCATTTTATTATCTCTACATACCTTAATTGTATATATGGCATATAGAATCATACAATAATACATAAACTATATTTATATAAAATATAAATTTACACAACTACACTATACTTTGTTATTTAATATTTATTTATTTTTACTATTTTTTTCAATTATACATGTAAAATTTTATAGTGATACATAAACTATATTTATAAAATATAAATTCACATCATTACATTTTTGTTATTTAATATTTATATTATTTTTAATATTTTTTCAATAATACATAAAAATTTATAGTGATATATAAACTATATTTATAAAATATAAATTCTTATAGTAATACATAAATTATCTTTATAAATTATAAATTTACATTATTATTTTTTGTTATTTAATATTTATATAAATACATGACAATACAATAACCTTTATTACTACTTTTCTCAAAACAATTAAAATATAACCTTTATTACTACCTTTCTCAAAAACAATTAAAATATGTATTTTTTTATGTTGATATCCTTTATTACTACCTTTCTCAAAACAATTAAAATATAACCTTTATTACTACCTTTCTAAAAACCATTAAAATATGTATTTTTATGTTGATATATTATAGTTTTGAAGTTATAAAATTTATATTTTTTCTAATTTAATATACATACATATATGTATTTTATTACTACCTTTCTCAAAACAATTAAAATATAACCTTTATTACTACCTTTCTAAAAACAATTAAAATATGTATTTTTATGTTGATATATTATAGTTTTGAAGTAATAAAATTTATATTTTTTCTAATTTAATATACATACATATATGTATTTTTTATGTTAATATATTATAGTTTTGAAGTAATAAAATTTATATTTTTAATTATTTAATATTTATTTAAATACATAAAGATACAATAACTTTTATTACTATCTTTCTCAAAACAATTAAAATATATATAGTTTTATATAGATATATTATAGTTTTGAAGTAATAAAATTTCTATTTTTTTATAATACATTAAATAGTTTTGAAGTTTTAAAAATATGTGCTTAAGCAAATTATAAAAGTTTTGAAAAATTGAAGATATGAGTATATATCATGAAGTTATTATTGATCAACGTTAATGTTTAAGAAATTCAAATTATTGATGAATATACACATATAACATATTACACACGACTGTAATTATGTGAAATGTGAAGGATATAGGGATTTAACAAGTAAAATACAAATTGTGATAATAACTTCTTAATGGGTTTGTAATGCATATTAATTTATATTTTCTTATTTCAGTGTTATTGGTGAGGGTAATCCATCTTTGAAATTCAACTGAGTTTCGTGATGCGTAGATATATTTGAAGGGAAAATGCGTACACTCAAAGCAAAGTTGTGCCCATAAAGAGAGGGACAATAAGGACCAACTATTAAAAGCAAGCAGCGAAGGTAATACGTTACCTTTATGTAAAGGAAATAATTAAATATGCGGCGGAATGTGACGGAGATTGATATTGTGTAATAAGAATAAAGAAATATAGAGTTAAATGGGATTACCTTAAAGCCGTTGCTTCGCCACTTGCCGGGAAAAACAAAAGGTCCAGAGTTCGAATCTTTCCCGATTTAGCAATGGAGCATGAAAAACCAATAATGGGAAAAAAACAGATTGAAACAGAATTAAAAATCAATACATTGAGGCAATATAACAGTAATATGGGAGCGAAGAGCTTCTTCCGCCCCCGAATCGAAACCCGTTAGGATTTGAGAAGCTTACAATAAATAAAAAGAGGCTCATTTTGAGTATTATGTACACTGTTCAGCACTCGCTCTTGGGTATGGATCTGTAAATTAGTGTATTGTCTGCTGCGCATGAGTCCTGTAATATTTTCTTAGGGGGCGATAGCGGTAGCCTGTAGGAATTCGTGGGGATTAAACAGTCATTTTTCTTGCCCATCTTAGATCCATAGGAAGCGTTTCGGGATATTTTCATGGATTCGGCTGAGCCTGCTGAGAATATTGATGATCGAACGGTCTGTTTATTATATGATGATTTTACCGTGGATTCCCAGCTATGGGAACTCTTGAACTTTTTCTCCGGCTTGGCGAGGTCTTCCGCGCATTTCACATCTGCTAGACACGTGAACGACTGCGACTTGCCGCTGAAAAAATTGGATAAATTCCTCCTGCAAATTACCCAAACAAACAGACAAAATCAACAAAAGATTGCAACAGCCACCGTTAGAAATGAAGAGAAATCGATTTTCTTAATCAATATATTGTTGCCAATCGACTTACTTGCGAGAGGGGAGGCTGGCTCTGAGAGAGTTCATGTGGAAGAGAGGGCCGCCATTGCTATCGGGCATCGGTGGAGGCGAGAAACCCCGTGAAGAATTGCCGCTGTCCGTGATGTCGTCCGAGGAGGCCGTCGAATCGGGTGAAGAAATAGAAAAAGAAGATGAAGATGAAGATAAATCGCATGTCGATATGAAGCGCTCTTCCGCCATGGCTGCTTGTATGGAAAATAGGGTTTTCAGATCTTGAATTTCTGTTTCTTTCTTTCTGACCACTGAAATTCTCCTCCGGCCAACGATCGTCTTGGTCGTTTTGTAGAGGGCTGCCGATAAGGACATCTCGGCGTATGTCCATAGAAATCCGGCCACGTGGAACCATCTCGGGAGATAGCTTTCCTTGCGGCGGGCCATGCCCCGTTTAAGAAGAGGCAAAGTTTCTCTTAGGCGGTTTTCGGCTCCCAG
>SNQJ01S0059923.1:75872-90137 GCA_010110895.2 Picea sitchensis | reverse complement strand
GCTTCTATTAGGTCTTCTTACATCCGCCTTATTCTATTTTATTGAAAGGCCTTATTAATATTGACCTTTATTACATCTGAATACATTGATCTACCTATGTGCGGGTTAGGACCTTAACAAATCTACTTGTCTCTTTCTCCCTTTTGCAAGTTTGCAAGTTTCTTCCATGTAGCTTCCATGTAGCTCTCATCCACCAGGAAGAACATTGCTCCACGATCATCTTCAGTGCAAGCCTTCTCTGGATTCAAGTCAGGCGGCAACATAACTAAATGTTCTAATCTAGGAAATTGAGGTAGACATCCAAGAGAGGCTACATCTTGAAATGACCACGCACACATAACTCATAAGAAGAGAGAATTTAGGGAAGGAATTCCATTCCACCTTTGTATTCCAACTTTAGGGTTATTTATACAATAGATGGATGGTTGGAGCGGTTGCACCTACTCCAAATAATCATTTATTTAGTTACATTTACCACTTGTTACAGACATTTACTTAGCTTTATCCACTTATTACATATTATCATGTAGTCTAATGTCTAATAACATATATGTGATGACTATTAGGGCCTAAGAGGCCTCCTCAACAGAAAGTAAGGGAGCTTTAAAATATTTGCATTTGCTTTATTTATATATTAGAATCAAACAAAGAAGATAGTTGTGTTCTTGCTTTTGGGTAGGGTAATAGTTTGCATTTAGAAAATTGCATTTGGGAAATAGGTGTTTTTGGAATTTGAACCTCTTCTCCACCTCGTATGTAGGATTCATTGAAGAAAAAGATTTGCATCTCATTATTCTGCATTCTTTTGGAGTCGAGTCTAAAACATCATTAGTTTCACTTTTTCACCTTTGAGTAAAAAACAGCCCTAAAATGAAGCGCTTATAAACTTGATCAGACACTTCTATATTATTTGGTAGCAAACCAACATTAGCTTAAAGTGTAGGGATTTGGAAAAGGTTGTGAGGATAACTTTCCAAAGCCAACAGACAAACATAGAATCTTATGTTAGGGAGCGGTAAATCCAATTATTTGTATAAGCATAGTCGGGATCCCCCTCTCACATATGGGTTAAACACGAGGTTGCATGCAGGAGAGCAGTGAATATTTCCCCTCCGAAGCTTAACCCATGTAGCAGAAAGATCATATATTGGGGGTTCTTCCTGAGAAACGACTGGTTTCATTTGGTCTCAAAAATTCGTGAATCCTGAATCCGTTCGGGGTCCTCATTAATATTCTGGTCCAATTGTCTTCAGTTCTCTTGAAGAATTTCATACTTGTTATCTTTCCCATATGATTGTTCTCGAATCTCGATTGTACCTGGCCAGAGGTTGACTACGAGTTGGTAACCTTAGTGGCCTATATATGTAGGGTTGATATACAAGGTGACGGTGAAGGGTAGTCTTCAATGTACTTGGGTCAGACGTTGGTCAAACTCACTGGGGCTCCGTGGAGGATAAACCCATGGGTAAAACCATGTGGGAACTTGTGCCAAGGTGTAAGTCCATTAAGCAAGTCACTAACGTAATTGATCCACCCGCTCTATCCCAACCCCTTCCTATATTGTTCTCGCGATGTTGGATTTCATCACCAACTAGTGGTTTCATTGCGGGAAGGTTTGTTTGATTGTTTGCTTAATATATTTATATTGTGTGTTGTTCGTTTTCCCTAGTGGACCTTAGGTCGTGTCAGTTTCAATGGCATCAATTCTTGGGCATACCAATGAAGGAACCCCTTTTCCCAGGGAACCTTTTGTCTTTCCTTATTTTGTAAATGTTGGTCCTCTGTGCATTGCCACACTGAGTCTTCTGGGACTCACCATCGAGTTACCGGTTTGGTTGTTCCCCACTCCGGTGATATCAACTTTTCCCAGTTCTTCGAATGCACCTAATGCTTCGGATGTAAGCACACCACCCACAAATAAACCTCATGACAACTTTTTTCCTTCTTCACTCGTCAGGTCTCCTTCCCTTTCTCCTTATTCACCTAGTGAAAGCTCTAAAGTAAGTAGCTAGGTTGATAAGAAGAAGAAGATACAGAAGGAGAAGAAGAACAAGAATAAAAAAGAGACCAAGCCTCCAACTGCATCAGGTAATGTTGGATTCTAATTCAGACCCCCAACCCTCTATCGGTCCTCGGGTCAAGGTCTGTTATAGGATCGTTCTAATTCCTTCCCTTGAGTCGGATTGACTCTTGGATTCCTCTTCGGGGAATCCCACACACATAAAATGGTGCTTCTCCACAGGTCCTTATGAATTGAGCCCACGCGATCAAACATGAAGCATCAAATTCCAATCTCCCCCTGACCAAACAATGTGATCATATTTCTTGCGATATTGGAACTTTGGAGTTCGCGGCTTCGCGACTTCTCCTTGCAAGTCTCTCAACTCTTTGTCTTCTGAATTCACAATACCCAAAGTGTCAATATGGGTATGGCTCCTCCCCTTGTCAGCGCCCTCCGGGCGTGACCATCAGCTAGGCTTAACACTAGAACCTCTCGCTACTTGTCGCTTCGCGAGTTTCAGCATCGAGCTCCCGGGCTCTCATTCCACCAATCCCCGAGACACGAGAAGTCAACGAAGTGTTGACTCCTTTCACTAGGCGACACAGGTCCACATGTCTATGACCCAGGCCCACCTTGTGGTTCTACCACGTGTCTCTCGTGCCTAGCTTCAGCACTTCGTGACTTTGCTCCCCAAGCGCTGCCTCCTTTGTATCTCAACACCCGAAGTGCCGAGATCCTGAACTCCTCGTTACTCCCTATCGCAACTCACGACTTCGGGACTTTCGGGACAAAAGTCTCGACTCTCCAATTGTCGAAACCCGAAATGTCGATCCATCGAAACAGTTGACGACGTCCTTTCCCCATACTTATATCCCAGAACAGATATCTCGAGCTCCAATCCTCCGAAATGTCGAAATGGTGAATTCTGACTCGTTATTAATGTTGGCCCCACAATGAAACTTCTCACCCTGTCGGGACTTCACACTTCGCGATTTCGTGAATCTTGGTGCAAGGTTTTCGGTCCTTCAACTCGTGAATCCCCGAAGTGAGAATTCACAAGTGATCCAATAGCCCCTGTCGACTTGGATCCTACAGTCCGATTTCTCCTGATATTGCACTTGAAGAATAATTACTGTAACTTCCCTGCTCCTCTCCAATATCTGACGACTCTCGGGACTTCGCAAATTCTCCACAGAGAATTCCAACCGTCCGATTCCTTCTTGACAACTCCTGTGAATTGAACAAGTTATTCCTTCACTGGAACTTATCTGCCTGCAAAGTAACTTTGCAGCGCCTTTCTTTGAACACTTCAAGGTACTAACCCTCCTGATCTTTTCTTTGACAACTTAGAAGACTCTATCTCTCATGAGCTTGCTTGAAAATCCTCAAGTACTCTGGGGATAACTCCTGCGTGCACTCCTTGCATCACTTCTTCAAATACACTCTAGTATTTGAACCTCTTTGACTCTGTGTACTACCTGCAACAGCAGTCCTTCAATAATTTCACTCAGGTTATAACTCTGAGACTCTACTCGGCCTGTGCACACCTTGCACAGCTCCTGTGCTTAACTTTCACTTCCACGAGAATGAGAACAATGTTATCCCTCCTGAGCTTTCAGAGATAAAAACTCTGAACCCGTCAACGCACTCCTTGTGGACGCTCCACTGCACTCCTTGCAGGAACTCTTGCTCAAATAGACAAACAATTGAAACTCATTCCTTACTCTCTCTCTCAGATTTCAAACATTCAACAAGAAATCATTCATACATAGTGTAACAGCAAATGCATAACAGAAAGAGTAAAGTAACTATAAGCATAGCATTCAACATACATACACAGAGAATTTCACAACACCATAAGTCTGAATCAAAGCTTCATGTATTAATTCAAGACTTTTGTACATGGGTGTTTTCAAATACACTTCTTTGCTTCTTCTCCTCTCTGTTCTCTATGCTCAATTGACAATTGGTAATGTTAATGTTCCAAATGATACAAGATGAGGGTGTCTATAGTCGATTTTCCCTCCGCTCCTAAAACTGTCTAATCTGCAATTCAAAGCTACCTACTTACATTTACTACACATAAATGTTTCTACCTACTATGGATGAGAGTGGATAGCTCAAGATCTATTTACAATATCTAAGTGTGCTTTCTCTTAATTATTACATTAATGTTCCAAAATATTTCAAAAAAATGTGCACTGGTGCTTTCCAGCTGTCTTTCGTCCTTGCGCTTGCTTGTTGCTTACGATGTTTGTGATGCTCCTGCATCATACTCCCTCGCTTGAAAAATTTCATGAAATCTTGTTCATGAGCTCTTGCATTGTCTGCCTGTGCCTTTGAATGTCTGCTTCATTCTCCCAACTGGCATCTTCAACTAGATGTCCCTTCCATTTGACCAAGTATTCAAAGTACTCCCTTCGCCTGGTCCTTTTACTAACTCTTTTATCCAGTATGCTTTCCATTTGTGGTTTCTTTTCAACTGGCATCTGTTTATCCCACTGAACCTATAGTTGTTCATTGTCTACTCTTGCCTCTTCAGCTTTGTAAGGGTACAAATCTGAGACATTGAATATTGGTGAAATTATGATCCCCTCGGGTAATTCGATCTCATAAGCATTTGTCCCAAATTTTCTTAGGATCTTGCACGGTCCAATTTTCTTCATTTTCAGTTTATTATATGTCCCCCTCGGGAACCTTTCCTTTCTCAAGTGTGCAAGGATCAAATCGCCAACTTCGAACTGAAGTTCTCTCATGTGTTGATATGCTCTTCGCTTATACTCCTGGCTCGAATTCTGTAATCACTCCTTCACCCGGCTGTGAAGTTCCCTCATTGCCTCGGCAAAATCTTCTGCACTAGCACTCCTAGTTGTGTTTTGTTCTAAATACCTTAATTCAGAAACTCCCCTTGGTTGTATGCCATAAACAATTTGAAATGGACTCTGCCCCGTGACTCTGTTGATTGAATAATTATAAGCAAATTCCACCTGTGGTAGAATATTGTCCCACTGACTGTGATGTTCTGTCACCAAACTCCTCAGCAAGTCTCCCAAACTTCTGTTCACGAATTATGTCTGTCCATCCATCTGAGGATGATAAGTTGAACTGAATGACAAGTTTGTTCCTAGCTTTTTCCATAAGGTTCTCCAGAAGTGTCCCACGAACTTAGTGTCTCGATCTGAAACTATGCTCCTTGGTAAGCTGTGAAGTCGAATGACTTCTTTGAAAAACAGATTCGCAATGTGAGTTGCATCACTGGTTTTCTGACATGGTATAAAATTTGCCATCTTAGAAAATCTATCCACCACTACAAAGATCGAGTCGAACCCTCTTTGTGTTCTCGGCGGCCCCATTATGAAGCCCATGCTTACTGCATCCCACAGCCTCTCAGGTATGGGTAACGGTTGATATAATCTTGCATTATGTTTCCTTCCCTTCGTGTGCTGACAAATTCTGCATATGTCCACAAATATTTTGACATCTTCTCTCATTCCTGGCCAGAAATATGAGCCATTTAATTTCAAGAACGTCTTATCATGACCAAAATGTCTGGCCAATCCTCCACTGTGTTTCTCTTTCAACAGATTCTCCCTCATGGAGCATTTTGGAATACACAGTTGATTGTCTCTAAATAATAATCCATCCTAGATCATATATTCAATCCATTGACTTCTATCTCTGAGAACTGGATTCTCAGATGCCTCATATGCTTCTTTAAAATCTGGATCATTTCTGTACATGTCCCTAAGGTTATCAAAACCTAAAGTTTTAACTCTAGATTCCTGCATCAGCAAACATTTCCGGCTCATAGCATCAACAACTTTGTTAGCAGTTCCTGAAATATGTTTAATTACAAAAGTTAAATTTTGCATGTATTCAACCCATTTTGCATGCTTCTGGTTCAACTTATCCTGTTGAGTCACGAATTGTAAAGCGTGATTGTCATTGTACAAGACAAACTCCTTAGGAATTAAGTAATATCTTCATTTCTTTAATGCTTGAATAATAGCATAGAATTCCTTGTCATACATGGAGTACTTCATTTTGGATTCATTCAACTTCTCGCTGAAGTAGGCTATCGACCTTTCTTATAGACTCGAGACTGCCCCTATTGCAAACCCACTTGCATCACATTTTACCTGAAATGTCTTCTTGAAATCAGGCAACACCAGAATTAGTTGTTCAGTAATCTTCCTTTTTAACAAATTGAAGCTTTTCTCTGCTTCTTCTGTCCAGTGAAAAGATTTATGTCTTTTCTTCACTGTGTCCATCATTGGTGTGCTAATTCCACTGAAATTCCTAATGAACTTCCTGTAGAAACTAGCCAATCCGTGAAAGCTTTGAACTTCAAATACACTCTTTGGTGATGGCCAATTCTTAATCACCTCCACTTTATCTAGATCCATCTTCAACTTATCGACAGAAATGACAAAACCCAAATAAATGAGCTCTGTCTTCATGAATGAGGATTTCTTTATGTTTATCAGCAACTTCTCTTGTTGTAGCATCTTTATCACTGTAGCCAAATGTTTCAGATGCTTTGCCTCTGTTTTACTGAAAATCAGTATGTCATCAAGATACACAATGACAAATTTTCCGATGAAATCCTTCAGGACTTCATTCATCAATCTCATGAAGGTACGTGGTGCATTTGTTAAGCCAAACGACATAACAAGCCATTCATACAACCCTTCGTTAGTATTGAATGTTGTCTTCCATTCATCACATTCTCTCATAGGAATCTGATGATATCCACTTTTCAAATCAATCTTCGTAAAAAAATTCGCTCCACTCAAGCAATCCATCAAATCATCCATTCTTGGTAACGGAAATCTATACCTGATGGTAATCTTGTTAATTGCTCTTGAGTCTATAAACATTCTCCAGCCTCCATCTTTCTTTGGACTGAGTACTATCGGAACAGCACATGGACTCAAGCTCTCTCTAACCAACCCTTTGTCCATTAAATCCTGGACCTATCTTTTGACCCCTTCATTCTCCTGCAGCGTCAATATGTACGTTGCTTTGTTCGGTAAACTAGCTCCAGGTATGAGATCAATGTGATGACTTACACTTCTAATCGGTGGCAACGAACGAGGTAGTTCGTCCACTACTATATCAGCAAAGTCCTCTAGTAACTTCTAGATTTCCTCTGCTAAATCATCCACCCTCGTATTGGTTAAAACAATTCTAGGCTTCCTGACCACAATGAATTGTGGATCTTCCTTCTTCTTAACCTCCTTAAGAAGTTCCTTCCCACTCATGAGAAGTACAGTAGTATTTACTTCAGGCTTCACCTCTTTGTCCTTAATCGGCAACAACATGTCAGTTCTCCCATTCTTCTCTAGGGTATATGCGTTCTTTCTCCCATCATGAATCACATTCCTGTCATATTGCCACGGTCTACCCAGCAATAGATGACAAACATCCATCGGAATGACATCACACAATATCTTATTGTTATATCCTCCTATTTTAAATTCAACTAAACATTGTTTAGTGACATTTACCTGATGTCCTTTTTGTAGCCATGAAACTCTATATGGAGTTGGATGTTCAATAGTCTCCAGCTCCAGCTTTTCTACCATCTCTGTAGAAATGAGATTGTCCATGCTACCACTATCCACGATGACCTTGCATACCCTGTCTTTGGTCTTGCAAGCAGTCCGAAAAAGATTGTTCCTTTGCACTGGATTCTCTGCCTCCTTTTCTGGCATTAAGAGAACCTTCCTCATCACTAGTGATCTTCTGCCTTCAGCATCTTCTACCTCAACATTCAACCTCTGTGCTTCAGCAATGTGAGTTTCACCTCCTTCTTTCTTCTTGTCTGGACATTCATAAGATTTGTGTCCATTCCTTCTGCATGTGAAGCATTTTATTACTGCACCTCTACCTCTTCCTCTTCCTCTAGTGCGAGGAAAAGTGTTGTTATCAGCATACTGTCCTCTCTGTGAGCTTCCACCTCTCTCAGGTTAAGATTGAGGTTTCTTCCACTCTTCCTTAGGCTTCTGATTCCTATCTTGGACAACTATTTTGCCTCTAGGCTGACTTCTACCTCGACCTCTTTGAATTTGCTTTCGGCTCTGCTTCTCTTCAGCCTTCAGAGCCATCTGATAAGCATCTTCTATGGTCGATATGATCATTATGATCATCTCATCCTAAATGTCGTATCTCAGACCATTCACATACCTGACAACTTTTTCATCATCACTTTCACGATGACCTGCCCTGATGTTTAGCTTGTACAACTCTTCAGTGTACTCTTTTACTGACATCAGCTTCTGTCTCAAATTCTGCATCCTTTGAAACAAAGTGATTTGATAATCCTTGGTTATGAATTTTTCTTTCATCTTCGCAATCATTCTATCCCAACTCTTGATTTTATGTTTACCTTTGCAGCGTCTGTCAGCTTGTAGTTCATCCCACCACAATGTTGTATGTCCTTTAAGTCTTGTGACAACATGTTTGACCTTCTTGTCTTCCTCGACATCTTCATAGTCAAAATACGTGTCCAGAGCTCTAATCCAATCTAGAAGCTCTTCAACATCCAGGTTTCCCTCATATACTGGAATTTCCATTTTTGTTCTAGCACCCATACTTGCAACAACCCTAATCAGGCGTTTATTTGTTGCAACTTCTTCTCCTTCATGTCCAGTTTCATCTTCACTTTCAAATTCACTGACATCTCCAACACCAGTTGTGTGCCTCTGTTTTATTTCCACATCCATGAGTCTGGCGCGTATGTTATGCATCTCTCTTTCCATGGCTGGATTTGGCACCTGCCTACCCCTTTCTCCCGGCATTTCCCTCTCCTCTGGCAGATCGGGTGTTTTTCTGTTTCTTCTTCTCGGCGGCATGGTGAATCTTTATTTTCCCTGATACAGAAAGCAAATAAATCTTTCTGGGCTCTGATACCACTTGATGCAGACCCCCAACCCTCTATCGTCCCTCGGGTCAAGGTCCGCTATAGGATCGTTCTAATTCCTTCCCTTGAGTTGTATTGACTCTTTGATTCCTCTTCGGGGAATCCCATGCACATAAAATGGTGCTTCTCCACAGGTCCTTATGAATTGAGCCCACGCGATCAAACACGAAGCATCAAATTCCAATCTCCCCCTGACCAAACAATGTGGTCGTATTTCTCGCGATATCGGAACTTCAGAGTTCACGGCTTCGTGACTTCTCCTTCCAAGTCTCTTAACTCTTCGTCTTCCGAATTCACGATACCTGAAGTGTCAATATGGATATGGCTCCTCCCCTTGTCAGCGCCCTCTGTGCATGACCATCGGCTAGGCTTAACACTAGCACATCTTGCTACTCGTCGCTTCACGAGTTTTAGCGTTGATCTCCCGAGCTCTCATTCCACGAATCCCCGAGACGTGAGAAGTCAACGGAGTGTTGACTCCTTTCACTAGGCAACATGGGTCCGCCTGTCTATCACCCAGGCCCACCTTGTGGTTCTGCCATGTGTCTCTCATGCCTAGCTTCGGCACTTTGCGACTTTGCTCCCCAAGCGCTACCTCCTTTGTATCCCGACACCCGAAATGCCTAGATCCCGAACTCCTCATTACTCCCTATCGCAACTTGCGACTTCGGGACTTTCAGGACAAAAGTCTCGACTCTCCAACTGCCGAAACCCGAAATGCCAATCCACCGAAACGGTTGACGACATCCTTTCCCCATACTTATATCGCGTCTCATGATTTCGGGAATCCCGGAATAGATATCTCGAGCTCCTATCCTCCAAAATGCCGAAATGGCGAATTCTGACTCGTTATTAATGTTGGCCCCACAATGGAACTTCTCACCCTGTCAGGACTTCGCACTTCGTGAATTCCCAAATCTTGGTGCAAGGTTTTTGGTCCTTCAACTCGCAAATCCCCGAAGTGAGAATTCACGAGTGATCCAACGGCCCCTGTCAACTTGGATCCTACAGTACGATTTCTCCTGAGCTTGCACTTGAAGAATACTTACCATAATTTCCCTGCTCCTCTTCAAGATCTGACGGCTCTCGGGACTTCGCGAATTCTCCATAGAGAATTCTGACCGTCCGATTCCTTCTTGACAACTCCTACGAATTGAACAAGCTATTCCTTTGTTGGAACTTATTTGCCTACAAAGTAACTTTGCAGCACCTCTCTTTGAACACTTCAAGGTACTAACCCTCCTGATCTTTTCTTCAACAACTTCGAAGACTCTATCTCTCATGAGATTTCTTGAAAATCCTCAAGTACTCTAGGGATAACTCCTGCGCGCACTCCTTGCGGAACTTCTTCAAATACACTCTAGTATTTGAACCTCTTCGACTCTGTGTACTCCCTACAATAGAAGTCCTTCAATAATTTCACTCAGGTTATAACTCTGAGACTCTACTCGGCCTGCGCACATCTTGCACGACTCCTGTGCTTAACTTGCACTTCCACAAGAATGAGAACAACTTTATCCCTCCTGAGCTTTCAGAGATAAAAACTCTGAACCCATCAACACACTCCTTGCGGACACTCCACTGCACTCCTTGCATGAACTCTTGCTCAGATAGAGAAACAATTGAAACTCATTCCTTACTCTCTCTCTCAGATTTCAAACATTCAACAAGAAATCATTCATACATAGCGTAACAGAAAATGCATAACAGAAAGAGTAAAGTAGCTATAAGCATAGCATTCAACATACATACACAGAGAATTTCACAACACCATAAGTCTGAATCAAAGCTTCATGTATTAATTCAGGACTTCTGTACATGGGTGTTTTCAAATACAGTTCTATGCTTCTTCTCCTCTCTGTGATCTATGCTCAATTGACAATTGGTAATGTTAATGTTCCAAATAATACAAGATGAGGGTGTCTATATTCGGTTTTCCCTCAACTCCTAAAACTGTCTAATCTGCAATTCAAATCTACCTACTTACATTTACTACACATAAATGTTTCTACCTACTACAGATGAGAGTGGATCACTCAAGATCTGTTTACAATATCTAAGTGTGCTTCCTCTTAATTATTACATTAATGTTTCAAAATATTTCAAAAAAATGTGCGCTAGTGCTTTCCAGCTGTCTTCCGTCCTTGCGCTTGCTTGCTGCTTACGATGTTTGTGATGCTTCTGCATTAGATTCGAGCAACCAACTACTATTAATCATACCGGGAGTGTTGATAAAGTCGAAAAGTCTAAAATGAATAATCCTAAACCCAAATTACCTTGTATGCTTTGTAAGGATGACCCCTGATGGACATGTTGGTGACACCCCATCAATTAGTAATGTTAAGGTTGGTAAGAAGAATAGAACCGTCAAATTTCCTTGTAGGTTATGGGAAGGTGATCATCACTCTCACCTTTTCCCTCATGTGGATGAGGCTTCTTATCTTTTGGAAAATCTTCAAATTCCAACTGGTTATATTAAGATCTCTCCCAACCCATCATTAGTTGATGGACTGGTCAATCTGATTCCATCCTCAGTCAGTTTGGTTGATCGAGTAGTCAATCTGGTTTCATCTTCAGTTGAACCAGTAACCCAAGTAGTTTATTTGGTTCTGTCATTGGTCAGCCCCACTCTTCATCTAAAGAGTGAACCCAAAGTGGTCGATATGAGTCCATCATCGATTGATCCCACTCCTCCCTTAACGAGGGAAGCCCAAGTGGTCGATCCATTTCTGTCATCGTTCGACCCCACTCCTCCCTTAAGGAGTGTTGCCAAAGTGGTCACTCTGAGTCCATCATCGGTCAATCCCACTCCTCATTCAAAGAGTGAGGATGTCGCTTAGGTCTACCTCATTAATATTGATTCACCCAGACAAGGGGGAATTTCGCTTGTCTCGATGACAGCCCATTCAAGCACTCAAATGATTTCTATTGATTGGAATCATTTGACATAACCACATCTTCCTTCTTATGTGTCTTTCCAAATCACCGTGTAGGTTTGTGATAGGAATATTCCTAACACTATAATAGACAAAGGTGCTTTTGTTAACATATTATCCGTGAATGCTTAACAATATTTTGGTTCCCTATTTCTTACGCTCGTGACTCAGAATTTGTTGACCTTTGTGTTGGCAAATGTTTAACAGGTAGTGCATGCTTGTCATTGATGGCAAGTACAACAATTAAGATGGCATGTGTACAGGAAGAATGTAACAGACGGGCACCAGAAGTATTTTTGTGAATACTCTGCAGAGGCACAGAAGTCCAAGAATCCCTTGGGGATTCCGAAGTAAAAGCTCAGGAGGAACACCATCGAGAAGAGCGCGCGCAGCAAAGCTTAAGATACAGGAGTTTGCAGAGGAAAAGGAATACAAAGGTCGAGGCCTTTGAGAACTTGTAATTCTCCCAAGGTTGGGAGGAAAGAGTGCAAAGCTCAGGAAGGAGCACAGCCACCGTCAGATCGGCTGAAGAAGAAGATATGGAACCATTGGTTTCCATGTTCAGGAGAAGCCTACAAAAGGGAGAGATCGAGAGTCGTTGGATCTCATTCAGAAATCCCGTCAGCCGTCAGATTAGACAGGAGTTGCACGAGGTTTACCATCGGGAAAAGCCAAGTTGAAATCCCGAAAGGAGGGATGACTCATCGGGGTTTCACATATCGGGAATCCCATGAGCCAATGCATTGTGGCATTGAAAATCTTGAAACCCCGACGAGTGGTAAGATTGTGGTCACAGGGATAACGGTCATATGGGCCAGAAGCCTAGCCAAGAGAGCTAGTGCGTAAAGAGCACGTCGGGATTCGAGGGATCGTGAATCCTGAGGACATACATGTTTTGACATGGGAAAGTCCGAAACCCCTATGAGGAGGTTTGGCTGAGGCCATATAGGAGAAGTTCACGTGGACCACGAGCTTAACCGGAGGGCTAATTGAAGTTAGAGGCATCAGATCCAAGCGCAGGGTCCGACCACCGTTGGATTGAGGAAAACCTGCATGATCTTTAAAAGTGAAAGGAGTAGAGGGCTCACAAAAACTCGACGTAATCTGAGCCGTCAAATCAAGATCACATCTGAACCGTTGATCGGAGTTTTGAGGATCGCGTTTTGAAAATGTCAAAGAAACAATGCAACAGGAATCTCGATTTCTCGATATGCAAAATCCCGACGTAATATGAGCCGTCAGATCAAGATGTGATCTAGATCGTCGACGCGACTCACGTCAGCAGGCCACATCAGCTAGGAACATGTGGCACAACCAGGTAATGACAAGTGTCATACTGATTCAACATTTCAGGCACATGTAAGTCATGAATCAGAGTGACATGTGGAGGTATTCAACACGTGTCAATCCATGTATGACGTCAGCAAATAGACACCTTGTCGGAGTTTTGGGGATCGAGAGTTGGACATGTCAAAGATTATTGACATCAGGAATCCCAATATTGCGATATGTGAAATCACGATACAATCTGAGCCGTTAGATCAAGCTTTGATCTGGACTGTTGATTCTAGTCAATGGAGAGGCATCGGGGATCAAGAGTTGGACATGTCAAGAATTATTGACATTAGGAATCCCGATATCGCGATAGGTGAAATCGCGATGTAATCTGAACTGTCAGATCAAGTGTTGATCGGAGGGATACTGATGCACGACACAGTGAAACTACCAGAAACCATTGATGGCATCTGCTAGAGAATTCGAAGAGACCCCTGTGTGATCACTAGAGGAGATGAAGAGTCTCCAAGCTTCGTCCAAGTGAAGGAAGACTATTCTTAGAAGGGATTGACAGATGGATGAGCGTGGAAGCCTGTAACTAAAACAGAGAAGGCGAGCTCAACTGTCACAAAGAAGATGAAGAGTCTCAACTACCAGAGAAGTTGAAGAGTCACGATGATGATTAGACAGAACACTCGAGAGGTGGAGAATAACGGCATGGAGTCAGGATGCAGAGGCATTGCGACCATTGCATGCACAAGGTGCACAGAAGCTATAAATACACAGTACAGAGAAGAGAAGAGGGCGGTTGTTGTTGCTGTTGGAGTTTGTTGTGGTGGTTGTGGATGAAGGTGATTCATGTGTGAAGAAGGAGGAGAGTGCAGCAGTTTAATAGCACAGAAGAGGAACTGTGCAGTGAATGGACATGGAGCATAGAGCATAAAAAAAAGGAAGAACAGATAGCGTAAGGCATGTGTGCAGGACGGCAATGAGGCAGACAGAGTAACGAAATGCAGCAGAACAATGATGAGTCTGGTAAGCCATTGTTGAACATCTTATCACTGTAATAAGTTTCAGTAGCAAAGATTTATATTTCAGGGTGGTTGGGAGGTGCTCGGGAGGATTGT
>SNQJ01S0059923.1:33408-75862 GCA_010110895.2 Picea sitchensis | reverse complement strand
GGCAATGAGGCAGACAGAGTAACGAAATGCAGCAGAACAATGATGAGTCTGGTAAGCCATTGTTGAACATCTTATCACTGTAATAAGTTTCAGTAGCAAAGATTTATATTTCAGGGTGGTTGGGAGGTGCTCGGGAGGATTGTTGTCCTCAGAGGTTCAAGTGGGTGCTTGAACACAAGGAGGTGTAGCTTCCATCTGGTTGCCGCCAAAGAAACCAGGGTGGCAGGGTGGTGCAAGGGAGAACTATTGTTATTTGTTATATAGGTTGGTTTCCTGTATGATTGGAAGTTGGTGCTTCCATCCAGTTGGTGCTGGAAACACTCAGGGAGTTGGTGCTTCCTTCTAGTTGGTGCTAGAGAAACTAGGGAGTTGGTGCTTCCTTCTAGTGGGTGCTAGAGAAAACAGAGAGTTGGTGCTCTCAGCAAGTTGCAGCTTGCAAAACAGAGGTTTTATCCTCATTATGAGTTGGTGCTCATATGTATGATAATGTAAAGAATGTAATTATTACTTATCATATAAAGAAAAAGAGGTTTTTACCCTTTATGGGTTTCCTCGGAAAATATTTGTCTCTGTGTTTCTCATATATGTGACTGATGTTGAATGTGCCAGTGTTTATTTCCCTGCATTATTGTGATCATCATTTAGTATTTCTGCAAAGAGTTTTAAAAGAATCATAATTGTTTAAGCTAGGTAACAACTGATTCACCCCCCCCCCCTCTCAGTTGTCCAACACTTTGACAGAAGAGTTAGTCAAAATTTAGGGATCCTTCCTTAATTTCCAGTTACTTTGGGAGGAAAAATGGTCTACGTCGATGTGATGGTAGTTCATGACCCCTTGGATTTTGACCTACTCCTCGAGTGAGACTATTTCTACGTTATGAGAGATTTTGTGTCCACTCTTTTTCGAGTGATATGTTTTCCTCACAATGGAAACATAGTAATGATCGATCAACTTTCATTCATTGACTCTCATCTGATGGTCAATCATCTTCCTTCCCTGAACGGTCCATACATGTTAGCGATGTCCGCCCCGCCATAGGTCAATTATGTAATGACATGTCTCATGCATTCAACTCTGAACGAGAGGGAATATATCCCTTCTCCTAACTTATATTTGGTAGTTGACATGGTCATCTCTTTGATAGGGCTATTAGAGCCATATCTCCCTACCATTATCAAGGGTGTCGACATGTATTCCTTATGGAGTGCTTTTTTTCCATCTAGCGAATATCTCCTAGAAGCCATGGCTAACATTTGTCCCTTGACAAGTATTCCTTCCAAAACAATGTCCTCTTGGAAGCCATGATCAAGGAGAGGTTTGGAGCATAACTTTGATTCTCTATGGAAAGCTCATTAAAAAATGAAACAGAGGTTATGATCATAGTTTTTCTTCTCTGTGGTAAGCTAGTTAAAAAATGAAACAGAAGCTACGAGCATAGTTTTTCCTCTCTGTGACAAGCTCATTAAAAAATGAAACAGAAATTTGGGAATTGAACCTGGAGTTATGAGCATAGTTATTTTCCTGTGTCAAGCTCATTAAAAATGAAACAATCACCTCTCCTATTGATTCAATTCTTTCGTCAGAACTCGCAGCAGAACCTTCATTTCATATGCCTTTGTCAGTTGACCTTTTTCCTCCATCCGATACAGAAATCGGTGACAATATAAGAATCAACGAATGAAACGAAGCTTGGGGGGGCATTTCTCTAGCCTTTAATTATCATTCTGGAGTTAAACCACTAGCTTCTCAAGCTAGGGGCAGAGTACCAACCACCCATGGGTATCCCTCAAAACCTTTGGAAATTACGGTGGGAAATTACAAGCATAGTTTAATTTTGTTTCAAGCTTGTGTAAAAATGAAACCAATTTTGAGCTTAGTCTTTGTTCTTTCTCGTGCTCGTAAATACATGATAATGTGACCAAGTATACTTTTATCACTTTTTAAAACTCATAAAGGTTATACAAAAAAGGAACCCCCTGGAGTTTCCTTTAATCTCTTTTCAGACTCTCTTAACATGAAAATATTGTTGAGCGATCTTGTTGTCTTTCACACTCATTAAAGTGAATTAGAAAGCATGTTTGTTGAGCGGTAGTTTATCTATTTTCGGTCTCATCAGATTACTTTATGAAAAATGAATACCCTGACCATCTGGTTAGGATATGTCTCCTAAGTATTATTTTATAATTTTTCAGGCTTGGGAGACCAAACTTACGAAAAATTCAATCTAGGAGTTTCCTTTAAGTATTTTTCAAAATCTCTAAACATGAAAAACCACCGAGTTTACTTTCTTTGGGATCGTAAAACATAAATCGAAAGGCCTATCTGGGACCAAAACACTCCTTCCTAGTGTTCGTTAAAAATACTCTAAAGGACTCATCCAAAGGATGATCTTATACCGGGCACATGTTATCCTCCTCAAGCTCGTTAAAAAATAAAGAGGTACTCATCTATCTGGATGGGGGGGGGGGAATTGGGAAGTGGGTCAAGCCTTGAAATTTTTTATGGAAGCTCTTTGTTGTCACCCTTGAACATGGAACCTATCTACATTATGTCATACAATTGGGTAATTCGTTGGTCTCTTAGTCATACCAATTTCCATGAGTCATTATACTCCTTCAACCCATTCAAAGAGTGTCATCATATTCTTTTCATTCCAGTCAAAAAGTCCTTGTGGTCAGACTATGTTTTGGTCTTCGATCGTCACATTATGTTTGGATCCTTGCCTCTTTGAGTCAATGCTGCCAAGTCAATTTTTGTGCCATGCAATGTTCAATGTAAGTGTCTGCCTTACAATCACTCTATAGTATTCATACCCGTGTCAGTTTGTCCTCATTTTCTCTATCATCATACATCATTATATTGTGTCGGTTTCATGTCGATGATAAAGGATACATTAAGGCCTTCCTTCAATGAGTATTTTCTTGTTGCCTTCATCACATCATCTAGAAATTAGACTTAGAAACCAGTTAGTACCTTGGATCCTGCATGCCTTAATGGTATGCTTCCTCGCCTTCGACGGTAGGCTTACCTCATTGGCCTCTAATCGAATGATTCCACAAGTGTTTGAATTCAACTCATTTATTCACATTCATTGGAATGTACTAGGGTACCTTGGGAGTCATTGACACCATTGGTGATTTCCATCGCACTTGTTAACGGTATACATCAATGACTGGTAATCCAGTGGTTTCTACCATGTTTGACTTCAAAACATCTATTCGCATGGTTAGAATCATACTGATTCGAGATTGGGACGAAGACCTTGGGTTGGGACCACTTTGTTATGTGCTTTATGTTAGCCTATGGCTTACCTTAACCAATCACTAAGTCTAAATTGTCACCTATATTTGTATTATTCATTTAGGATATTAGTAATATATCCTCAAGTGATGACTAATGAGTTAGTTAAGATTTCCTAGACTAGTCATCATGCATGATTTCAGGATCTAGAGAAAATCTCTATATGAGGTGGCATCACCCATTGTACTATAAATATGTAACAATGGTGTGAATACAATAGAGTTTTCTAGTGAGCCTTTTCTACCATGTTGTTGTTCTTGTCTATATTTTATCAATTGGTATCAGAGCTCTTATGATCTTAAGGGCCTGGTAGTCTTGATATCCATGGTATTTTCTCATAAAATATCTTGATGTTAAAATGTGGATATGAACCTAAACAATCAAGAAAAAGAGGAGAATCCATAGAATAACTAAAAGGATGATGAGAAATTTAAAATCTGAATTGTACGCATGAGTTCAACACTAGTTTGGTCGTGCCATTTGTAGGCACTGCAACATCAACCATGCAGAAATGTCCAAAGTGAATTTGTTTGAGATCTACAATTGGAGGCATATCACTATGGTGTTGGAGATCTGTAGTAACAAATTCACGCCTTTCTGTCTACACCAGCAAAATTACAGACTATATCACAAATATACATATGTTTGGAGGCACAATAGCAAGGTCATCACTCTTTCAATTTTTATTAACTTAAGATGAAAATGTGTTTGCATAAATGCTTCATTTCAATTGATATGTCTGGTGTGGACATTAATCTTCCTATTCCATAACAGTGTCTTGCAGAATCTCATGTCCAGTAGATTCATAGTGAACCTTTGGATTAGAAGGGTTCTCAAACTGCTGAAGCATATAAGCATCAGGATTTTCTTTCTACTATTTCCTCTGCTTTCTGTACAACACCTTTCATAACCCTGGCAGGATATGTAAGGACCAACTCAGCTCCAAAATATCGCAGTAAGACCCTATGCTCTATACTCATAGAAGATGGAATAGTAAGAAAAAATTTATATCCCTTTGCAGCGACTATAAATGCAAGGCCTATTCCTGTATTGCCACTTGTAGGCTCCACCAAAACACTCCTTCCAGGAATAATAATCCCTTTCTCCTTTGCATTGCTTATCATGCTATAGCCAATCATGTCCTTGACATTGCAACAAGGCTCCATAATCTCAAGCTTTGCATCGATTTTGGTGACACAACCGTCGACGACTTTGTTAAGATATACCATTGGGGTTTTCTCGATCATATCAATCACATCTTTAGAGATGTTGATGTCGTCCTTAGACATTTCTAGGGTTCTTTTGCAAGTCTTCATATCGAATTCCTTTGTCGATCTCAACTTCCAAAATGTTTCCTCTCCTAATGGTAACCAACTTGTCGAGTGATGTAACCAACTTGTCCCTGGTCTATGAGGACCTAGTTGAGTTATGACCTCAGGCTTCCATCTCCACTGATTTGGTCAAGTCATCAAGAATGGATGTTTCAATAACCAAGAACCTATTAGTATGTGAATTTCTTGTTGCAAATCATAAAATATCAGATCTTGGGAAGATAGGGCTCTCGGATCTTCTTCAAATTGTTGATTTGATTAAGAGAGATCGATCCTTACGTTTGTTGAAGGAAAATCTCCCTGTAGGCAGGTAGATATCCTCTTGAGAGCTAGACTCTTAACTCTTAAGACAGAAGACGCTTATCAAGGACACTGACTTCCTTTTAGATCTATATAAACTGATGTCTGAGGAGGAAGGAGGAAAGAAGTACCTTTTACCGACGTTTGTCCCTGCACGCTCTGAGTTGAGCTCCGATCTTTCGCTCCTCGATAAGCCCTGTAGACAAACAATAGTACAACCACTTCCTACTCTACTGATATCATCTTGAAATAGACCTATCTATCGAAGACAAGTTCATGTGAGATTAAACACAAACTAGAAAGAAACGGGCCAAGCGTGTCATATTGATGAGAACAATGACGAAAGTAACTTACAACCGTAGATGCGAATGCAACAGCTTCATCAAATCCCCTTTGTCTAACCCTTGCTCAAAAGATCCACGATCTGGATGAAAGCAACTTCACTGATTACTTTCCTCCAGTTCACTATGTGTTTCCTATGAGATCATAGGTTTCATGCTTCCAATTCTTTCTCCTTTCCACCATGATAGAGGTTGCTTATATAGGTTTAGAGAGGCCTAACCTCTTGAGGTATCTTTAGGGTAAGTTGAGGATTTTCCTCCTTGAGTCAGGGATCTTCCCTAAGATCATGGCTGAACCAGGAATTCGAATTTAACTACCTTCCAAGATTGAAAGATCTTCCCCTTATTCTCCTCAACACACCAACTCCTGCCCAGAATAGGCAGTGCTCCCTCAAAAAGGCCATCAGAGCGCTATAGCACTCCCTAGTAGGCATTAGGGGGTGCCAGCACTCTTGAAATCAATAGCACTCCTCCAGAAGGGTTGTTTATTGCTATAATGATCCCTGGCAGTTTATAGGGGAGCGCCAGTGCTCCTAAGAGTGGTATAGGGGAGCGCTCTCCTCTAAAACCTTAGATTCAATGATTCTTTCAGGTGGCAAGAGGTACTTAACTTCAGTTAACCATTCCTCTTCCTTCAAATCAAGTGTTTGAGGCATTTTAAGTGTCTCCTTTGTGTCGTTATAAGTATGATATAGGCATCATGGAAGTATGCTTTGCTTGACACTTGCGACACTTGTGAGCAACATGCGACACTTGCGACACTTATCAAAGCGAGTAATGTTGATGTGTAACAGATTGCCCCCCAAAGTATGAAGTTAGAAGATGAGAACTGATAACCAAAATGCTTTGTACACTTTCAAGCAAGGGTATAGATGCGGAGAACCTAACAGAAGATACACACAAACATCCAACAAATATTATGACATGTTTCAAACCCCAAGGCAGGCATACCTATGCTTGGGTGATCAAGACTTGCAAAATATGGCTGCCATAAAATACACTGCGGATCCATAATTGTATTGATAAAAAGGTATAGCCACCGAGGATACAGTGTGGATCTCATAATTGTATTGATAAAAGGTATAGCCACCGAGGATACAAGGTGGATCTATACCGATGACTGAATCGATCATAGCCATGAAGAATAATGAGTAGATTTACAAGATGACAAGACATAGCCACTGACAAATACAAAGTGGATCTATGTAATGATATGTGTCACTGCTCAAGAGAAACTCCTTCGCAACATGGGAAAATTACATATAAGAGCGACCACCAACCCGTGGTCTTCTTTACACCGATCCACTGTGTAGTATGAATCTAACCATGAATAGATGTCCTGATGTCTTACATGGCGTAAACCGTTAAAACCACTTGATTACTGGTCAATGATAAACTACATCAGTTGAGGGAGATTCGTACCATTAATGTCAATGATTCCAGGTAATTCTAGTACATTCCAACTAATGTGAATGATGAGATGGAGTCGAACATCCGTGGAATATCATCCCATCGTGAGGTCAATGATGTAAACCTCGTGCTGACGCGGAGGAGGTCTCGCCATTTTGGGGCATGCAGGTTCCACAGTACTAACCGGTTTCTAAGTCTAATTCCCTGATAATGTGTTGAATTCAACAGAATAGGCTCGTCACGGGAGGGACTTGATGTATCCCCATCAATGACACACTAAACAGACAGAAAGATGTAATTGGTAGATCAAAATTAGAACATGGACCCATTACTGTATCAGACAAGATATTTGCATATCGAATTACCTAGATGGATACTTCCTCGAACACCGGTGGCACCACGTTGCAAACACGACACATGGAACAAAACTTGATGATGCAAAGGGATACAGACTTATGTCGGTGACCTGTGAGGGGTTAAATAAAACTCAAGGGATTGGTTCATTGCAGAGGTTTAGCGGATTATAATTCATGCAAAAGACAAAGTGTCATGTTCATGGGCTTAATTTAAGAAAGTTACTGGTAATGTTCTCAAAGATACCTTGGCTTTCAGCTTCTTTCAAATTTTCCCCATCCAAATAGACGAGAAGTACTTCTTTTAATTTAACGAGCTCGGTGAGGGTAACACATGTCGATATAACTCACCTTCGACAAGTTCCTCTTCCTTTTAACGAACCGAAGAAGTAAGGGTTCGGTCCCATATGGGTCTCACAATGTTTTCGTTTTAGCGAAGTCCAGACGTAAAACTCGGCGTTTTTCATGATTATGTAGTCCGAAAACACTTCTAAAAGAGAACTCTCAATTTTTTCATGCTTAGTCTCATCGAGGCCTAAAAAGAGATACAACCACACTGAAGACGCCTTCGAACCTTTAACGAAAGGTGAAAGGAAGCAAGATCATTCCATCCATCTTTCATGTTTAGAGAATCAAAAGAGTTTAAAGGTGACTCAGGTTCCTTTTCGCGGTGTCCATGTGGGTCCGAAAAGAGATAAAAGTCTACCCTGTGTGTTCTTATATTCTTGAGCTTGAGAACAAACTAAGACTAAGCTCGATGACAAGGTAAATAAACGCATCAAAACCGCTTTGAAACCCGTGAGTATCAAACCGCAATCCAGGTTTATGAGGCTAATATATTGTAAAAGAAACCCACAAATAACTATACCCTTATAAAAAAATGGAAATTTATAAATAGTAATACAAGAAAATCTTCATTTACCATTTCACTTTACTTGCATAAGGGCTTGTAGCAATGGAGATTCTCATTTTGAGGTGGATTCTGTTTTGCTCGCTGCCAGAGCTACGGTTGGACCGCTTTCCACCCCGTTTGGACTAGGTAGATCGTCATCTCCCACTCTTTCACCATATTGTTCTAAAATCGGTTTCATAGCAATATTTAAATAAAAAAACGAAGCCCTAGGACGTCCAAAAAAAGATCAAATCGACCCCTATAAAAAAAACCTCAAAATCAAAAAAAAAAAAAAAAAAAAAAAAAAAAAAATTTAGAGGGTGGTAGCATAGATGCCAACGCTTTGATACTTGAGTAGATAGGTCATTTTGTTAAGGAATCCATAAGAACCTCAAAAATATGCCCACGTTGTTTTCATTGATGAAAATTATTTTAATTTAAAACGCTTTATTGCTGCGTAGTGATTATTGAGTAATAAAAAGAGGGTGTGGTCCCTTTTGAACAACATGGGAAATAGATTTCGCCTTTAAATTAATTATTTAAGAAATTGTCGAAAAATTTAATAATGAAATTCTTTGTTTTTGTTTGTAGGTGATTTCGCCAATTACCACATTGAGTGGAAGAAACGGGAGCATGAGCTCAATGATTTGGCTACTTTGCAGAGTCCCCATACATGGGCCACGTTGAGAGATTTTGGTCTTCTCAAATTATTCAAACTACAAAAGATGAAGAAAGAGATCCTTCTGGTTGAGCACATAATCATCTTGTGGGATGTCACGGAGCAAGGGTTCTGGGTTGGAACACAACTTCTAACCATCAAGTTAGAAGATTTATATTTTTTTACTAGCCTCTCGAAAAGAGGGGTTCCTATAGCTTTTCCCGGACAGAGGGAACTTCCTGAGAAAGTGGATGTGTACCTAGCACGCCATTGTGTCCCAGGAACAAGACTGGTAGGGGGTAGAATCCCCATCAAGGATATCGAGAGTTACCTTTGTTCATATTTTGTCTTCATCAACACGAAGGTGACAACAGAGCACTAGCTTACATCCGCCGCCGAGACTGGCTGGTAGCCGATGGTACAAAGGTTTGGATATCAACATTATTTAACCGAGCTGCGGTTTCTAATGTGAAGGAATAGGTTTCAAGGTGTAGGATGGGGCAAAAACAATTCGGATATGGTTCTTTTTGGCTTTCATTTTTCTGGGGAAAGATCCTGATGGTGCCTTAAGATTGCATTGCCATAAAGACGACCGCTGGGAGAGCTTATCGATGGAACGGGTGGACTAGTCCGTTCTCCTCAGACTAGTGGCGAGTCGTAGTTTCGCTTCACCTATGGTTTCTTTGCTTGGCTGAGATGCCAATGTCTTTGGATAGAAGACTTTCCATATGCCAAGGTGGACTTTCATGGGAGCATGGATTTAATTCTACCAGTGGAGGAATATTGGGATGCGCCGTGAGAGATCATAACACCTTGTCTAGTTTTTCGTTTTAGTTTCTTAACGCATGTATATTTTGGCACGCTAGTATTTTAATGGATGTATTGTTTTCAACATGCAAAAAAGGGAGCAGTGCACCCAGCAGACATACCAGTGCCAAGACGTCACGGCGGAGTCCCAGTTGTAGCAGACCCAGAAGTACCGATGGTGGGCCTTCAGGAGGTTGAGAGAAACCTCCAAAGCCTTACGATGGGCATCCCTCCTCTACGGAGGAGAGAAGTACCTTTACATCTACAGAGACACAATGCGGGGGTGCCTGAGAATGTTAATCCTCTACTGAGACGAGTAGTGCGAGAAATGATATGTTATTCTCATCATAATGCAGTGCATAGAGATTAGAGTCTCTCCGGTGATAGTATTTTTGTATGCCTTGTCAGACGATGTTGTATGGGTGTAAAGACCCAAAATTTTGCTCTCCAAATACTTTTTTGATGTAAACAAAACATTTCAGTCACGCAATATATATATACGCCCGGCTTTTACAAGGCTTAATATTTGTAAAATGATGATGTTCCTAATGTGATGTACTTTGATTTAGATGTGATGTACAATTTTTTTCCCTTCATGAAACCTTATCTATGGCTTGTGATACCGATCCATGGATGTAATTGGATAATGAATCCAAAACATTGTTGAGTTATCTTGGAATATGTCTGTATTTTATGTAATCAAATATTCATTCAAGACGGCGAACTTGTAGGTGGAGACGAAGCAGGATAGGATTACGAATAGCATAGACACGATTAAGTTGACAATTTCACGAAGCTAAAGTCTAGGTTAACAATGATACGAGATATACATAGGGAGGAGGCTTCGATTAAAATTCTGATGACAACGTGATATTCCCGCCGCTGTTAGTTGTTGGTCCTAAGAAAATACCCCCTGAACTCACCAACTGCCGTATCGTAAAATGACCCATGTCGCCGGGCAATGTTCTAGGTGTGTCGACTAACGCCATCCGCGAACCCTCGACAAAGATAGGGTGCTGAAGACTTCGTATTCATCAAACATAAGGCACAGTTATGAGTGGCAAGGTAAAGACTCGAGCACGTTAAACAGACACACACCAAACTAAAATACAACAATGTACAAAGTACGCTAGGTGATTTAGGCATAGTACTTTTAAGGTAAAGCCCATTTCAAGGCTCACTCAAAGGGATTCCATCATAATCAACTAACTCAGAGGTGCCTCCTCGCGCGCAACACGCTTCAAATGTATGGCCATGCCAATTAAGGTTCTAACTGACCGTTCAGTTTGTCATGCGAGCCCGTCATAGACGAGACCAAGCCCCTTCAGCATGAGGGGATGGACGATTTGTCGTATTGATTTTTATCCGTTTCTGATGTGCATCGTTAACGAGAGCGGCATCACGACGTGTTTCATCCAACTTTGTTAGATATAAGAATCGTTCTTCTTATGCAGAAGTATGGGGAAGGAGTTTTACTTTCAATTTGAGTGATGGATTTTCACACTCGATTGGTAAAACATATTCGATGCCATACACTAACTAGAAAGGAGTGAACCCGGTTGTGGTTTTCACGGAAGTACGGTAAGCCCGGAGAGTGGATAAAAGTTGTAGATGCCAAAATGTCTTATTTGCCCCTACCATGTGTTGAATCATGTTTTTCAGGACCTTCTTGATGGCTTCAATCATCCATTGGCCCGAGGGGATAGTATAATGAAGCCGGCTTAAAACCCAACTGCATGCACTCCACTCATCATCCGGTTCTATGAACTGCAGATCTGCGGACACAGCATGGTACACCAAAATGAGTTGTGATGTGGTTAAAAACAAAAAAGAGTTGCAGTACGCACCATCGTTCATAAAGGTAGGCATAGCCTTAGCCCATTTGTGAAGCAGTCGATGCATAATGATTATATAATCGTTCCCCCAGACCGAGGTAGGCTTACATTGCATAAAATCCATACCCCACTTGCGAAGGGCCACCGAAGTATAACGGGTGCAAAGAGGTAGGGTGGGTGCGCGTCTTGTTATTAAAAATCCTTGGCGTGGCGGGCATTTTTGACTCAGCTTCACAATCTTCAAAAATCGAGGGCCAAAAGTAGCTCTAAGAATTTTCCGGTCAGAGCCATCCCAGAAGGTGACGCCACAGTCTAAGGTGACAAATAGAACGATTCACCGCGATGAACCAAACATCTAAGGATAGCATCAATAACACGGCGCATACAAGGTGTCGCCGACGATGCTGGATAACGACGCAGAATGGTGCATGCACCACGCCTTCATGGAAGCTATATTGAAAGTGTTGGGTTTGGAGATGGTTGGTGATGTTCCATACTATGATCTGAGGTGCTAATGAGGAAAAGAGTTTCGCCTGTGAGAAATCTGTGTCTTTAATATCTCAACAAGATGGAGCTGCGATGAGTCTAAACACCGTGGACTTTTTGGCTTTGACTTCAAGAACTAAGATCAATTCCTCGAAGGATGGCTGCATCCATTTATATTTTCCCCGAAAGACTTGGATCGTCACATTACGGTACATGGGGTTTGAGTCCGCAATCAAAGTGGTGGTGCATAGTAGGATGTAATGGCTAAATCTCTGGACAACGATGATGACTGCCAGAGCCACTTTTTCTACATGTGAATATCGGAGTTTGGATCTAGATAGAATCTTGCTCATGTAATAGATCACATGTTCTCACCGCTAGGTCCTCTTGAACCAACACCATTGCAATAGTGGAAGCTGTGGGTATGCTATAAAGGGGATGTAGTCCCTCAAGCACTAAAGTGAAACAAAGGTGTGGGTCAAGGCATGCTTTGAGAATCAAATGATCATCGGAGCTTACGTCATCCCAATGAAGGGTGTTTTCCTCAGCAACAATCGATGAATCCTTAGTTATCTCAAATAGAAGTTACAATGAAATCCATCAATGGTGTTTGCTTTTTCCTGCAAACTTTGGAGTTGGGTCAAACTAGTAAGTGGGGGTAAGGCTAGAATAGCCTTAATTTTAAGGGATCCACCAGAATCCCATCCTTGGAAACAACAAAAATGAGGAGTCGGCCTGATTCGAAAACAAAAATACACTTATGTGGGATCAAGAGGATACGGTAAAACCGACATCAAAGAAAAATAGCCCATAAGTGATCAACGTGACCTGATCGATTTGATGAGTGGGTAGGTAAGTCGTCGAGGCATGGTTTTGCAATATGCTTGATATCGTGGAAAACATATGACAGCGGCTCACCGGAGTAGCACCGGAATTTTTGAGACTAAAAGGTAGCTTTCGATAGGGCGAAGTTCCCATGGGCGCATAAAGGTTGTCTTATGTTGATCGCCAGGTAAGATTTCAATCTGTTATACCCGAGAAACCATCCATGAAAGAAAGACCTCACAACCTGCACATCCGTCGACAATCTAATCAATGAATGAGGTGGAAAAATTACCTTTCCAACAGACCTTGTTCAAGTCACGGAACTCCATGCACACGTGAATCATACATTGTTTCTTATTTACCGGAACAAAATTGGATACCCAATCAATCAAAACCAAGGGATAAACAAAGCCAACTTTAAAATTTTTCTCAACTTCAAGCTTGATAAAAGCTACTTCACGTGAGTGGACCGGACGAAGTCATTGCCAAACGGGTTTAGCACCCGGGTATGCCTTAATCTCATGAAAGACGATAGCAGGTTCAATACCCAACATCTCTTCATAACTCCAAGTGAAGACATCGTGGAATTCTTTAAACATAGTGGTGTAAGATACCACTTCTTTGGGTGTGCAATTAGCACCGAGGTTAATGTTTTCCATAATGTCGTCTTTGATCAAAATATCAATAAAAATCATAGTAGATATGTTACCCACGTTCCCCTCAGAAAAAGTATTTTGTGTGAGGATGGGATATTGTGGAGAATTGGTAACATCGAGGGGGAAGACGAGCATGTCTTTGTGAATTTCTTCCAAAGGTGGAAGAAAAGAGGATCGATGATGGTTATCATCCCAAGGTACGCCATCAATGTTAAGCATTTCCATTGGCAGATTCGCCTAAGGAAAATAGTCAACATTGAAGACGATATTTGATTGAGTAGGCATCGCGCCAATAAATGGTTGTCCAGAGGGAGAGGCGCATTGAATAGCAACGATGTATTCTCTACTGACTAAGTGGGTATTTTGTACCTAGTACATCAATTCCATAGGACTAGGTACAATCCAAGTGGTTAGATGATTCCAAAGACCGATAAGACATAGTTGAGATCATATTGACGGGGGCAATATGATGTGTGGTGGGTGGAAGTGGTGTAGGAAGGTACCCATATATTAGAATCTTTCAACAAGCCAACACCAATGTTTTCATATGTAACTGGGTGGTCTCCCAAAAGGAATGTTGTTGGTGACAAAATAACGAAAGCCGGGTACAGTGTAAATCTAATGGGTCGATAGTGAAAATTTTTCCTTGATGGGGAATTGTACACATCGAAACACCGATGAGGCGACGATAGTCATAGCGCAGAACCAACTTCTTGAGTTGTATTGTAATTGAGGGGCACGACCACCTCGACATCAATAGTAACGAAGCCACCAACTAAATGGCTAAGGATTGCAAAAGTTCATGAGGATGAAAACCTCACCATCGAAAAGCTGCCAACATCGAGGGGATTTGTTATGGCAGCGACGCTTCCCCTTCCAACAAGCCAAAAGACATGACACACAAGTATAGGCTCCTCATCCAATATATAAGTTGGTGGATTTGTTGATTGTGACAACAACATCGATTTGAAAATATAGTTGGTAGGAGAGTCGAGGCTGACGGTCATCCATATTAAACATGAGGTTATTAGATGACTCAAGACTGAAAGCACCGATGGTACAAGAGCGCTCTAATGCTGATCGACAGCGGTTGTAGAACTTCTAACGCAGAGATAGCACACAAGGCTTGAGCCAAATCTTCAACGATGTTGTAGTTTTGGGCGACACACGAACTAGGATTAAAGGTAGATTTAGAGATAGCTCTCTTTAGGAGGGCGTAAGATGGAGTTGAACGAAGGTTTATCGATCTGAAGTGGCCCGGACGGAGGGATAGTAGATAGAGGACTAACGGAAGATGGTAATGGGTCCGGTGAGGAACCGTTAGTGGGCTTTGGTTTATCATGTTTAATCGGTGTGTCATATGTCGAAAGCGAGTGGTCAGATTAATTTCGTTAAACATGCAAATGTGGGCACTTTTCGAGACCTCATCATGGGATTGGATGAAACTGCCCCCTAGAGTGGGGGTTTGAGAAACCAAAGATTGTCATCAGAAAAGTTGGTTGGTGCTACCGTGCCGGGTTGTGAATTTCCCTGTTTGGCCACACTTCATTGCGATGGATAGTCTTGGGTGTAGTGATCATCGCCACAAATGAGACATGGGAAATTCGGTTTCCATTGTGGTTGTTTTCCGACAGCGGGGTTTGAGGTTGATTTTGCTGTTCATTGTTGTTGTTTTTCCATGATTTCTTGCTTTCTTCTTGCCTCCGGATTGTTGTGAACGATTAATCGTATTCACCTCAGAGATATGAGTTTGATGGGAGGTAGAAGAGAGTGTGGTCTAACCGAGCAAAATGCCGCTTAATCACTTCGGTTGTTCCAGTTGACTGGGTAGTAGATTGGTTTTGACGGAGCCAATAACTCCATCCGCAGAGGTAGACGATGGTTTGATGGATCAGCGGCACGTAGCATTTGTATCAATTCTCAGCACAGAAAGTACCGTGATTGTGAATAAAACCAAATCTGGCATCGAAGCTCGAAAGCACAGCTTCTTCCTGCGACTGGCTAATCTTCACCCATAGAAACATCATGAGCCGCATCTAGGGTACCGTTGATTTTGTGAACCATTCGCTAATAATTGGTCAGGAATGACTTGATTTCAACTCTTCGCCATCGCTTCCATTCATGAATATGATCGCAGATATGTACAGAGTTGTCCGGACTAAGGGAGTAATAATAGTTCTACACCCGCCTCAGATCAATGGGTAGTTGGAAGTGTGTGGGGGAGGACATGGCGAGGGAGTTGGAATCATGAAAAGAAGCACTTGGTGGTTCAATATACCACTTTGTTGCATAACTCGTAAGCGTTCGTTGGAAAAGACAAAATGTATAGAATCATGCATGAGGGAGTTCAATGAACACCACAAATGGAAAGCCATCACATGGTTTGGTCTCTCTCGACTTTCTCACAAATTTTGAATATCGAAGGAAGTTTAGCCGAAATAGCTGTAGCCAAACCGAGAATGAAAAAATAGATCATTCGCTAATCGAGACAAAGTCCGGAGGTCCAGAAATGCCAGGAAAGGTAGTCGCTAAATCTTCGTGGGTAATACCGGTGTGGCATAGGAACACCTTCGAGGACCACACCGGGTTAGCGGATACCAACCGGCCCTCTTGTATAAGGTTGAAAAGTTGACCAAGGCACAGGATTTGAGGTGGTTCGAGAAACATGCACAAGCGGAGGATAGAACCGAATACTTTGAGGATTATAAGCTAGATTTTGCATTTGTCCATAAGGAGGATATAGATAAGTCCCTTGAGAAAGATGAGGTTATTGTAGACCTTGAGGATTATGCCCCCCAAAGAATCGGGCTTCCCCGGAAAAGGATATTCCGGTGGATCGGGTGGTAGACATGGTCCATATGGCTGATATAGGCTCCGGATTGAGGTTGCCCCCTAGTATGAGGGTGCCCCCCGAATTGAATTTTTCCTCCGGCGGGAGGATGCCCCTAGCATGAAGTGGAGTTCCTGGATTTTGGGAACCAGACGTAAACGATTAACCGGTGTTGCTTGACGGGTTAAAGCCACCAAGACCGCTCCCTCCGGGTTGTTGTATAGGAATGGAACTTCCCGGTAAAACTTCGGTAATGGCCGCATTGGCATTGAAATCATTTAGTGCCCTGTACCCAAAAGGGAATGATGATGAAGGTCTAGGTGTTAGTGGTGTGCCAACAAATTTTGCCACTACCACATTATCGGCGGGAATAGTCGGAATGGGAGGGACCATTGTAGAATGGGTCAGCCCTGAAAGAAAAAGTGGACCAGCCACCGCATAATGTGTTCTGGATCAACCGACGGTATCTCAAAAAAGGTAGTACCGCGAAATAGTTTGCGGGTACAGCGTAGGTAACAAAAATGCCAAGACCTATTCCCCGTCATAAAAGATCCCGCGACTACGCTAGCGCTGGACTAACAATGTCTGTGGTCCAAAAGAGGTCGTCAACTAGAGGGTTTGAATGAGACTCCATTCGAACGCCGTAAGGACGACTAATTTACAAAATCAACGGGCTGAATTCAAGCAGAACACGCCTCTCATATCCCCTCAGAATGAAAGCCTCCCGAGACTCAAAACACCAAAATTCTCTAAAAAGGTGGGAACTTCTTCTTGGGTAGTTGTAGTGTCTTGAACCTCGTTCTTTTGAGGAGATTCCTCCATAGAACGAGGGGGTAAAGTGGTAGAATCTTCCATATTTTCTAAGGGAAGTCCTCGCCAGCCTACGCGAAATGGCGGAGGGTCGATAGCAGAAAAGAGTCGGGCGAAAAAATTCCATGGCCAACCACCTAAAAAGAAGATACGCCTAATAGAATATAAGAATCACAACCAAGAAACAAAACCTTCTCTCGATGACCATGCTAGTTGGTGATGAAATCCAACGCCGCGATCAAGTCAAGAAGGGGCGGGAATATGGTGGAACAAGAATACTCCACCTGCTTAACGGACTTTTTCCTTGGTGCAAGCTTCCACGCGCTAATTGTGGATTTACCCTCCAAGGAGCTCGAGTGAGTTTGACCAATGTTCTGCTCTAGGTACAAAGTGAGACTTCCCTTCACTACCTTGTGTAAGACTCCTAAAGATTATGGCCACTAAGGTTACCAATTCACGGTCACTGGCTGCTGATAATCCAAACAACGTGAGTGGGTGTGGTATCTAGTCCGGAATCAACTTGAAAGGCTTCCACTAACATTGTGGGTATACCTTTAAGCCATCCCCAGGCTAATACGATCCGACTACTACAATCGGTCAAACCACAGAGTGATAATCTCCATAGCTCTCCCAAATGCGACCTAGTGCGTAACCTTTTATGTGAGAGGGATCCTGTGCGTACTTATACGAAAGTTGGATTTGATTCTCTCTAACTCAGGATGCTAATTTTTTCTTTGAAAACTTTGGAGAGTTATGCTCACGTACTCTTAATCCAAAGTACTAATCCTAGTCTATTGTTGGTGGAGGATCCTAGAAAAAAATGTTTTAGAGGTTTTAATAAGTTCACGTATCGTTTTACTCAAAAGGTGCATGAAAGTGAAATGGATGGAATGATGACTCATCCCCAAAAAATGCATCAAATATGATAAGGCCATTTCTTTTCTTCAGTGAATGTGGGAAAGAGAGAGAGTTATTTTCATTAACAAGCACTAATAAGGAATGTCCTCAAACAAAAAAATCAAATCAAATCCAATGTGGTGCTAAAAATTTGAAATGTTTTTTAATATGCAAATCAATCATGAAGATGTCTTTATTGTTTTGTGTGCTAATAATGATTAATTAAAATGACAAATTTCTCCGCCAATTATCCTTTTTGGATCAAGGAAACTCAAACAAGCATAAGGTGTGTTTCAGACAAACAATACACCCTCTTGTTGTGATCGAAAAACGAGAAGCAAAAAGAAAACAAAGAAAATCAAGAATTTCAATAATAAAGTAGATGTTGAAAACAAACATAATCTCAACAAAAACCAAATGAAGAGATTCAGAGACTTCGATGTCCTTCACCGAAGTTTCTTGCTCACCAAAAGGAGAGAAAAAACAAGCATTGATTTCAAACTCCCAAATGCAGAAAAAACTCAAAAAATAAATGAAGAAGGCCACACAATCTAAACAGCAAGGTATTTGTTCCTTAGAAGGAAGGCTGTCAAAGTTGAATGGGAAGAAACATTGACTCACAAAGCTACTCAAGTGAAACACGAGATTGGACCCTAGAAAAGCACCATGGAGAGGTTTTTTTGCCAAAAGAGGGTTAGCGCTCTGGTGTAAGAAGCACCAAGCATTATAGCACTCTTTCTAACACATCCAGGGAGCATTGGCGCTCTAACATAGCTTGGCCAAGGGCTTCAAAGCCTAAAAATTCTCATGAAAATGTTCAAAACCCAAAATTATCACCAAATTTGGCAATCAAGCTGAGTTTGATGGGGTAAGGAGTCAATCATCATATGAAATCAAATATATGGGGTAAACAAGGTCTAAAACAATAAAGGGTAAGACAAGGTCTAGGAGGAAAAATCAAAACCAAAGTTTCGGACCGATTTTCCTGGAGTCGCCAGCTTGTTATTGAAATGTTCCTTAAGGGCAGATCTCCTCTGAGAGCTAGACTCTTAACTTTAAGACAAGACGCTTATCATGGACACTAACTTCCTTTTATATCTATATAAACTGATGTATGAGGAGGAAGGAGGAAAGAAGTATCTTTTACTGACATTTGTCCTCGTGACTCGAAAGAGCTTCCTCGATCTTTCGCCTCTAATAAGCCCTCCTCAGACAACAATAGTACAACCACTTCCTACTCTATTGATATCAACTTGAAATAGACCTATCTATCATAGGTAAAGTTCATGTAGCTTCAAACACAAACTAGAAAGAAACAAAGCAAACGCGGTCATATTGATGAGAACAATGACATAAGTAACTTACAACTCAACAGTAGATGCATATGTAGCAGCCTCTCCAAGTCCTCCTTTTCCAACTCCTTGCTCAAAAGATCCACGATCCGGATGACACCAACTTCACTTATTACTTTCCTCCAGCTCATCATGGTGTTTCCTATGAGATCATAGGTTTCATGCTTCCAATTCTTTCTCCTTTCCACCATGATAGAGCTCGCTTATACAGGTTAAGAGGAGCTTAACCCCTTGAGGCATTTTTACAAGTTGAGGATTTTCCTCCTTGAGTCGTGGATCTTCCCCAAGATCATACAAACCGTGAATTTGAATTTAATCACTCAAGATTGAAAGATCTTCTCCCTATTCTCCTCACCGCACTTCAACTCCCACCCAATAGGCAAGACTCGTGTCATCAGGGCGCTATAGTGATCCCTAGTAGGCATTAGGGGGGGGCGCCAGCACGCTTGAAATCAATAGCATTCCTCCAGAAGGGTTGTTTAGTGCTATAACACTCCCCTCGACAAATATAGGGAGCCACGCCCTAAGAGTGATATAGGGGAGCCCTCTCTTCTAAAACCTTAGATTCAATGTTCTTGCGTGGCAAGAGATACTTGACTTCAGTTGACCATCTCTCTTCCTTCAAATCAAGTGTTTGGGAAATTTTAAGTGTCTTCTTAATGTCGCTATAAGTATGACATAGGAATCATGGCAAAGATGCTATCGACACTTGTGACACTTGTGAGCAACATAATAATTTCATACACTTATCAAAGCAGTAATGTTGATGTGTAACAACGTTTGTCCATAATCGCCACCTCCAAATTTTCAAATTCAAGCACAATTGTCCACAGCCCATCATTCTCTTACAACATTTTTATTGATAGACTTGAGATTTATAAAATATATATATATATATATATATATATATATATATATATATATATACTTTGAAACTCCCATCAATTGAGAGACAAATGGACGCAGATCTTAGCTGCTTTATCTAAGCGATCATGTAGCCATTTATTGTTGCAACCTGGTCTAGCTCAACTCCCAAGTGATCTATTAGTTATGGTTGAACCTGCTCCTTGTTAACATCTACATATCGGGAGTTGGAATGTTGTCAATATAACTGGAATTTGCGTGATTTGAAAGGCACTTGAAAGAATTTTCTACAATTGATTGCAATTCTGCTATCTTCAAGCATTCATCCAGCCCCGGTTCATGTATAAGAAATGGGCACAAGTGTCTGAAGTGAAGACTTAACAATGAAGAAAGAGCAATTTTCCAGATCGAGTGATGTGTATGTGAATTATCATGGTGGGAAAATTGTTGTGAAATCCATAGTGATATAATGTGTTTCAATTCATTATGTTGATTGTAAGAGATTCATCACCACATTTCTCGAAGTTGATCATAGTCTTTTCACTCAACAACTCCAAGAATGTCATTTCCGTTTTGAAAGTTTATTTATTTTTTAAATCCATTTTCTTTAATGATGAGACTACAATAGAAGACACAACAGTGGCAAAGTGTTCTAATCGAAATTGTGAATCGAGAATTGCAAAGAATTTCTTTGATGGGTGAAAATGATGGAGAATTTTCAGGGTTCTTCTGAATAAATTATTGCACGTGGAGATTAAGTTTACATAGAAATCAAGGGACTTGCGTACACATCAAATCTGCTTAGCGCCCCATCTCTCCAGCTCTCAATTCAGCATAGGAGGTTCAGAGTTAAAAACAATGGTATATTTTATTATTTTATAAACAACTTCTACAATATATGCTCCACGGATTTGCTCAAAATTGCCTCAAAATCAAACGATTCATTGGATTCGTCAAATGTGGCTTGTTTTAAAACTCATAAGTATTTCATTTTCATTCCTATGAAATTAAATATGATAGGCATATAAAACAAATCTCTACACGAATCTAGAAAAATCATTTTTCACTTTTAAAGTGAAAAACATAGAGTTACAAAATGTTTATGGATGGATGTGAAGGTTTAAAGTTTTAAAACCTGGAGTATAAAGTATTATGATTAAAATATTACTTTATAATGTAAGTGGAGTGATAAGAGGATTATTTAATGTTTATTTCAAAGTATGTTATAAGGATGAGAACTTGAGTCACTAGTGGTTGTGCTTGTGAAGGTTAAATGGTTGTGCTTGTTAAGGTTAAAGGTTTAAAAATGCTTGAAAGTTGAGAGAGAAGTTGGAACATTTGTAACCCTTTCTTTGAATATCCGTGTGATCTCAAGAAAGAGATTAGGATGACTTCATTTTGTATTTTGACACAAACTTGTTATTGTATTTTGGTACATTATTGTGATCACAAGGGAATCCATAATAAAATAGATTATTTTTGCTTGTGTTCTAGATCTGCCTGAAATTGAATAAGGGGATCTTAGGTACATCTTGTGTTGTGAGGATGAATATTTTCATGGTTGTTATTCTTTTTTATGTTTTTGATGTTTATTGTCTATTTTTGACATAAACACAATTGTAATCCATAATGTACCACAACACACATACTACAATGCAAGTTCGCATAGTTAATGAAATTCAAGCAAAATGAAGTGCAAGTAATCAAGAAGCAACGAATATATCAAAATGGAAATCACATCAACATTGCACACATCAAGATCATAATCAAGGACTCAAAGCATCAACAACGAATTAAAATTTGAAGATCAATTTTGGAATCAACATTCATTATAAACTTGCAATGGTCCTTTGTAAGTGTTAATATCAAAATTAAGTTGAGTTGAATTGAATTTGTAATTGGGTGCATTTTTTGCTGAGTCCGATACCCTGCGAGTCATTTTGAGTCAAAATTGACAAGGTTGAGTAGTTTAAACTCAAATCATTGTAAACATCACACTTTGGATGCATTTTCGATGGTAACTGACATCCTCAACTTCCTGGAAGCAAGTTCAAGTGAACAACTTCAAGTGAGCATGAAAGTATAAGCAAGTGCATTCCTGGAAACAAATTCAAACAAGTTCAAGCGAGTGTGAATTTCAAGAGAGTGTGTTCAAATAGAGAGAAGTCGTGAATTATTAGAGTTACTGAACACTCTAATAAACAACACTGAAGACAACACAGTGATATTGAACAAAGAAACTCTTCAATCAGTATTAACTTATTTGCAAGTGATGAAAGATAAAGTTAGACTTCTTCAAGATCAATCCCAGCTACTGAATGATGAGTTGATATATCTCAAAAATCAACAGCGAGTGAAGTGTTCTGAACTAGTTTTTGTTCAGCAAAACCCTCTCTATGATGATGATGATGATGATGATGATGTTTTTGATCAACAGTCAATGAAGGAGCAACTCAGTAAGACAACTCTATATGCAGACAAAGATGAATCTATTCATGAACCTACATTTCAAGAGTTTTCTTTTGATTTCAGTGAAGAAAGCATTTATATGCTGCAACAACATGCAGTAAATCCACTTCCACGTATTTCAAAGCAACAGGTTTAGAATACTCTTTCCAATCCCATCATCAGACCTTGGGAAGAAATCATTTACAACAAGAATAGAATAGGACTTGGATATGACAAGGAAGTTACCTTTCATATTCCCGATTATTCCAGACCAATCAAGTTCCATAGTGTTGGATTCCTTCAAGAAGCTTCAACTTCACCTATTCAAGTTCAACATCAGAATGATAAGTGCCAACATTGCAATCAAGTTGGTCACAAGGAGAATCATTGTTTTCATCTCCATCATTGCCAGCATTGTGGCAAGAATAACCATTCTTTAGACAGATGTTCAACACTGAAGAAACCTGCAATATTGAAGATTCACTATGAGTGGATTGATCCTTGTAAATTGTCATCAACAACCAAGCGATTATATAAGTCTTACCATAGAATCCAATCTCGAGTAAAGACCAATCTTTGTAGCACATAGCCTTTTTGTACCTCACATAAGTGGTCCCCTTATGGCGTATCTTTCAAGCATGGCCCTCATAGGATGAGATAACATGTGTTTTTTTCCTCATGCCCACTTTGTATTGTACTCAAATGGAACAAGTATGGTACTCTCTTGAGCATAGAAGGAGGGAGTACAATGATGAAAATCTCATGCTTCTTAAGTGGGGGAGTTAAAATTCTAGTGATGATGGTTCATGAAACCACTTGTGGTCTCTCCTTTCAACTGACAAAGGGGGGAATTGATGATGGAATTAAATATGGTTGCCAGACAGAAATTTTCGACCAACAAACAGTCAAACATCAAGTATGCCAGATGGGCATGAAATTTGTCAAATGGTAAACTATGGTCTGTAGATGACAAACTTTGGCAGAATTATGGTTCAATAAGTTTAAGTCGAATCATACATAATTTGGATGTTAATTTTGATTTTGAGAGCAATGATGTGGACGTTTGGTTCACATAGATGGTCATTCGACCTACCAGAGGACAAGAGGATCCTTCTGCATTGCAACTTGGCATTTGATTGAGTTGTCAGGCATTTTTCATGGATGTGTCAGACTAGAAGTTGATTCACTTCTCTTGGTTCGCTCTCATCAGATTTAAGTTTACATTAAGTGAACAAATTACATGCATCCTGGCTCGCATGATTACATAATGAGATTTTACATAGATGGCAGACTTTGACATGATTATGGTTCAATGAATTGCAATTGAATCATACACATTATACATTGGGATGTTGTTGGACACCTAAAAGTGTCACAATTGGTTAGTGGTTATCCAAAAACCATCAGATACATGGTATCAATTGGTTAGTGGTCATCCCAAACCACAGATTCAAAGAGCACTTCAGTGATACACTGATAGTAGAGTGGTGGTACTACATGTTCACCAATTAGCAGAAGACATCATATTCTTCTAGCTAAAATACTTGGCAAAATGATCAAATTGTCAAGAAATCAGGGAATGTTCAGATATTGCAGTTGTTCACTTCCATATCTTAGCTCTCTTCCATTTCATTTCAAATGAACCATTCAACATCTAGATTGGCGGTTTTTCAGGTAGTTCTTCATTGAGGCTCAGCGCAGGAGTTTCAATATGAAGACTTGGAATTGATACCAGTTTATGCTTAATTGCTGGTATTATTGATCGTACTTGTGATTGAGGGGGGATTGTTAGCCTATGGCTTACCTTAACTAATCACTAAGTCTAAATTGTCACCTATATTTGTATTATTCATTTAGGATATTAGTAATATATCCTCAAGTGATGACTAATGATTTAGTTAAGATTATCTAGCCTAGTCATCATGCATGATTTTAGGATCTAGAGAAAATCTCTTTATGAGGTGGCATCACCCATTGTACTATAAATATGTAACATTGGTGTGAATACAATAAAGTTGGCCAGTGAGCCTTTTCCTCCATGTTGTTGTTCTTGTCTATATTTTATCAATTGGTATCAGGGATTCTTTATTTTATCACTTTACCCAGGCTACAATGGAGTTTAAAACTTGCTAATATACATTGTTACATAGATCCACTTTGTATTGGTCTGTGGCTATGTTGTTTTGTCATATTGTAGCTCCATTGTGTAAAATCTCGTGGCTACAACTTAATTGGGTCATATGGATCCACATTGTATGTTTGGAGGCCATATCCTTAGTCAATACTTTCATGGATCCACTGTGTATATGTTGACAACCATGCTTTGATTCATTTGTATTCCGATCATAGGTATGCCTACCTCAGGGATAAAACATATATTAATAGTGTTTGATGGTTGTTTGCATATTCTACCAGGTTCTCCCGCTCCAACACCCTTGCATCGAAGAATTTGAAAAGTGTTTAAACCATCAGTTTCTCTTATGAACTCGCACTTTAGGGGGCATCTATGATCCAGGTGGATATTGGTGTCCACCCACCTCTTCCAAATTCCAACTGGCTCATATTAGCAATTTTCAATTCAGCACATTTCTCTGTAATGTAGACATTTCTTTGTAATTGTGGGTTCTTCACTTACACGATTGTCCCGAATCCCTACACATCATCCAAGTTCATATTGGTGGTCTCCCACCTATTCCAACTGGCTTATTTTGGAAGTTTTCATGTCAATACATATTTTTGTACTTCCAGGGCCATTTTGGGGCTCTAAACAATGTTTTCTTGGCTTTCCACAGTCAACCTGTATGTTAGCACTCTGTAAATTTTGTCCATCTAAATAGACAAACGACAGAGGTAATTGTTTCAACCAGCTTTAGAGCTAAGGAACTAGCCTTCTCAACTTAGAGATGCCTCTCTCATGTCACTAGGTATATCTATGGAAATCGATGGCTAGATTTGGTTTGTTTTGGGAAATTTTCATAAAATGACTGGAAAAAAGAAGATAGCATTTGGGCTATGGGGTCTGAAATAAATAGAACACATTATCAAACCTGAGAACTATTCATAGGAAAAGGCTAAATCAAGCAGTGAATCTGAGTTCATATCTGAAAATTTTGCATGTCATCAGAAGAAAAATAAACACATAACTACATTAAAGAATTACAGAGATGAATTCTGAATAAGTTAGGAAGAGAGAAACATAGTCTAAGTTGCTAAGCCAAGAGCATAAAATAATGAATTATGGGCCTCTAAATATCCAATTTAGACATAAGGAAGTGTAAATGAAATATATGCTTACAGGAAATACGTACTATGAGGGAAAAACAAGACTCGTATGACTGTCAGTTAGAATCTTTTCATAAACAATCCAAAATCTGCCTCTGCATTTATATATTCATTCTAGCCCTAAAATTTACAAAAGTCTTCCTGCACAGAGGGCAGGATCCTCTTTTATCCCTTCTTTACATCCTTGGGATGATATATATATATATATAAGGTTCCTTCGTGGAATTCAAAACGTTCATACTTCTCATAATTCTAAAATTAGAGATAAGTTACAAGGAGGAATGATTTATAATAACCATTATCATATTTTAAAGGGACCATTAAGACCAAGTTCATCATATCTAGGCCCTTTTCTTCAACCACCATCTGTCCAAAACATGTTTAGATGTACTTATTCCAGTCTGAGAATTTATTTCAGCTCAGCAATCTCCTCCTTTAGAGTGACCAACCAGGCCAGTTGATTCTTCCCAATGCTTTTAGCCATTTCGACCATGTTTTTTGTCTTTTGTCATTTGCTCCATTTCTTTTTCATAGCTGGCCTGTTGATGATCAGGTCCTTCATGATGGGATTTAGCCTGACTTCTAATCCTAAGTCTATAGCAGGTTATGTATGGAATTTAGTTGCTAACATATGTGCAATTTCCCTTTCCTTCTTACTAGTAGATAAACCCGCCATGTTACTTGAATGACCTGTTTGACTAGGCATGGCTTGATTGGCCTTGTCCATGTATCCCAGTATCATGGACACCAAGATTTTGCTTCATAAATTACAGAGTTAATCTTACGGATGAGATGATACCCTCATACTTGAGAATCGGTAGTTATAGAGTTCCAATCATGAATCCCTAACAGAGTCACTTGCAGGTACGTTGGTTTACCACGATTATCTAATCTGTTTCAAATGATTAGCTTTCGAGTTCGTTATATGGCAGCGTTCATCTGACATCATACAGTTGTGAAGTACCAAACGAGTGAAGTGGGGTGATTCCAACCAGCCATCACCCGCCCCACGAGTGGTTGATTTGACATATTGAAACATGTGACATCGGGGCTTTTGCGAAAGTGGTTTTAGGCAAACCACCTTTCGCCCCAATGTATCTGTGGAGGCACCACGCGTCCATTTTAAAAACCACAATGGTTTTCCCCATTCTGTGTTTACATGGCTAAGTCCCATGCAATTTCACCGCCTGATATGGACCCTAGCCATTGATCTGGGTCATTTTACAATCGACGGTCTGTCGAGTTATACCTATTGCACCTCCGCTATATTTGTCCATACACCACCAAATATGTATTGGTCCTATAAATTATCAATTCTCCAAACTATCACACTTTTGCGACGATGTAGCTTTTTCTAAATATTCGAGTCTTGGATACTGTCTGAAAATTTTTATGGTGATAACATAGGCTCCAACTGGGGATGCTATCCTCTCTGTGAGGTAGCAAAGAACTCATAGACCCGGTGCCTGATCCAATGGACTGATCCCAAAACATGTGGGTGTACCCTGCTCCTACCATATCACTAGTGTTTGCTGAAGTCCAAACTCTGCACGATGCTCTCAAATGTATATTGAACACTGAATATACTGTTGAAACTGGTTGTACACAATACTGGAAATATAAACTGAAAAATGCTTGTCCAACAAGATTATTCGTACATTCCTACCTACCCTAAAATTATGAAATGAATACTCAATCAAGTTATGCTAAAGTGCCAATGCAACTAATCAAGCAATTGGCATCCTGATTTTTCTCCGCTCACATCTTTCTTAAGAAGGCAGACAAATGTAAAAGATGGCAGCTGAAAACAGAATTTGAATCCAAAATCTGAGTTTATGAATGAAAAAAACTCCTCCTTCACTGATGAATGTAATATGATGGCCACCAGATCTTGAAAACCATGAAAAATCATTTCTTCTTGGTGAGCAAAAACAAAAATACAAGACTCTTTCGTAAGTGTTTGTTGTTCTTGCTCTATTTCTTCTGTTTTGAGAACATTTTAAAATGAAATGGAAGCTATAGGTTTGTCTACTTCTCCATGCATCTCAATAAAAACATTCATACATTCTTGAACATCTTCAAATATGACAGCCATATTATGTGCATCAAGGTTATCCTCTTCTTCATCAAACAATTCTGATTTGGTTTCATTAAACTTCTGGAAATTTGTTTGAGGACTGCCATTTTGACTTTCAAATGAATTAATAGAAACAAGTTCCTGCTCATAATATTCTTGCAAATGTGAAAAGTTGACATCATGAACTATTTCACAGTCTAAATTTCTCATGGATGTATTTTCAAAACCCTCATCTGTGTCTATGTTGTTTAGAAATTGAACCAGTACGTCATTCTCAGGGGAAGAAAGACAACATTGAAACACTTCGTCATGTTGGAAACATTGTTGAGTATCCATATTTGTTTCAGGCGAATGGTAATGGCCTTGAACAACAATCTCTTGAGCATCTTCTTCTTCTTTTTCAGGTTGATAGCTGAGCATAGGCTGCAAATCTAAGCTAAAATGACTTTTCATGTGATCATCAATATTGTTATCATTACTAACAAGTCTACTTCTCTCTTTGTATTCACCATCATGTCCGGTGGATTTCTGACTTGAGACATTACAAATATTTTGCTTCAACAATTTGAAAGAAGAAAAACACAATGGTAAGGTTGTCTCACCTGATTCGATACTTTCTCCAGTCTCTTTACTGTGGGCATATTTTTGAACATGCTCATTTTTAGTTTCATCTTCAACTAATGACTGCACCTTTGAACCGATGGAAAACACATGAGAAGAATGTTGCAACATCTTATTAATTTGTTCCATTTATTTATTGTGATTTTGCATTAGCACAAATTCATTTGCCTCCACAATGATCTTAGAATTCTCTTTCAACAATTCAAATGCAGCAAAGAACAAAGGTAGAGAATTTTCTTCAGCTGACCCAATACTTTGCTCTTTATAACTGTGATATGTAGGTTGATTTATCTCACTATACTGCTAAAAAAGAACATCTTCAATATCATAATCATCTTCATACTTGTCATATACAGGCATATCACTGACATATGCAAGGTCATCTAACAAGAACAAACTTGGAACATCAACCTGTTCTTCGACAAACTGATTTCTACACTCATCCTCTTGATTATCTATAAATGAATACATGAAATAATCATCCCCTTGCTTATCATGGGATGGATCAGAAACTAAATCAACACCTTCTCTTTCAACAAGTGGGACGTAATTTTTTGCAACATCATTAGTATTGGGAAATTCAAGAGGGCCTATGACATGGTCAACTCAATGCTCAAGGTTCCAATCAACCATTTTATGTTCATATTCTTTTTTATTTTCTTTAGCATCTAACTTCTCATCTCCAGTCTGTTCACATGCTTGGATATTGTGTTGAATGTCTTGTGTGTCATTGAACATTTGTTGTAAGGATTTAGGTCTCCTTTCCATCAGGAGGAAAGACATATCTGGATGAAGAGTAGTTGCATAATGGAGCATGGCAGCGGCTTCAGTGGGTTGGATTTCTTCAGACAATTTATAATAGATGTTGGAAAACTTTTTACTGAATATAGAGATAGTTTCATTGCCCTGCCCTTTCAAGGCATAGAACTCGATAAGTTGTATATCCAAAGATTTTTCCTTGCCCCAAAACTTTAGAAAAACATTCTTCAACTCCTCCCACGAGCTAATTGTCTCTGGATGCAATTTTTTAAACCAATCTTTGGTGTCCCCTTTCAAGTATTAAGAGAAGGCCCTCATACAAACATCGTCATGGTTAATCTCAAATAAATCTATAAAATGCTCAAACCTTTGGATGTGCTTTTCATCTGAGATGACATTAGGTTCTCCATCAAACACAGGTAGATACTCATGGTCATTTTGGAGGGAAAGCGTGGAGGACTTGGGGTAATTTCAAGGGTATGTATCTATGTTGGTCTCTGGAGGACGTTGGACTAGGAACAAGGGAAGAGACATCGGCCTTGGCTTCATGGGGTTCATCTACTTGGTCATGGTCATCACATGTCCCAGCTGTACAACTCTTATCAAAATCACTGATACAATGGGGGTATACATGTGCAACTTTAAGAGGAGGATAAATGATTGCAAGTTTTTCATGATTGTCATCCAAATGTAACAGGTAAAGAAAAACTTGTTTGGCATGCTCAAGGAAGGAAAAGAAGTAACTTATAACAAATAGTAAAATGCTTTGGAAGAGATCCCATTTTGAGTACATGTTTTCCTCCATGATACCTTCCCACTCCCCTGTCAAGGGGTCTCATATTCTAATGAAGTCTTTGAATTACATTTGAAGCTTGAGTGGATTCGCCAGTAATGTTTTGGAACCTGGATTCTGCATTGAGAGTGGAGTCGCCAGTGAAAATTGAAATTTTTGGATTCTTCTACCAGTGGAATCACCTTCAAACTGATTTTTTGATGTGTGGAGTCACTAGAGCAGGAATACAGCGAATATGTGCCTAAGTTCATGCTACTCTCAGACCTTAGAACTCAACCACGTCATTCTTTCCCAGAGAAAATTTTTCAATTTCGTCCCCAGCAACGGCGCCAGAATGTTAGCACTCTGTAAACTTTGCCTAGATGAATAGAAAAATGACAGAGGTAATTGTTTCAACCAGCTTTAGAGCTGAGGCACTAGCCTACTCAACTCAGAGAGGGCTCTCTCGTGTCACTGGGTATATCTATGGAAATGGATGGCTAGATTTGGTTTTTTTGGGGAAATTTTAATAAAATGACTGGAAAAAAGAAGATAACATTTGGGCTATGGGGTCTGGAATAAATAGAAAACATTATCAAACCTAAGGACTATTCAGAGGAAAAGGCTAAATCAAGCAGTGATTCTGAGTTCATATATGAAAATTTTGCATGACATCAGAAGAAAAAGAAACACATAACTACATCAGAGCATTACAGAGATGAATTATGAATAAGTTAAGAAGAGAGAAACATAGTCTAAGTTGCTAAGCCAAGAGCATAAAATAATGAATTATGGGCCTCTAAATCTCCAATTTAGACAGAAGGAAGTGTAAATGAAATATATTCTTACAGGAAATACGTACTATGAGGGGAAAACAAGACTCATATCATTGTCAGTTAGAATCTTTTCATAAACAATCCAAAATCTACCTCTGCATTTATATATTCATTCTAGCCCCAAAATTTACAAAAGTCTCCCTGCACAGAGGGCAGGCTCCTCTTTTATCCCTGCTTTACATCCTTGGGATGATATATATAGAGAGAGAAGGTTCCTTCATGGAATTCAAAACATTCAGACTTCTCATAATTCTAAAATTAGAGATAAGTTACAAGGAGGAATGATTTAAAATAACTGTTATCCTATTTTAAAGGGACCGTTAGGACCAGGTTCATCATATCTAGGCCCTTTTCTTCGACCACCATCTGTCCAAAACATGTTGAGATGTACTTATTCCAGTATGAGAATTTATTTTAGCTCAGTGATCTCCTTCTTTAGAGTGACCAACCAGAGCGGTTGATTCTCCCCAATGCTTTCAGTCGTTTCGGCCATGTTTTTTGTCTTCTGTCATTTGCTCCATTTCTTTTTCACAGTTGGCATGTTAATGATTAGGTCCTTCATGATGGGATTTAGCTTTACTTCTAATCCTGGGTTTATAGCAGGTTATGTATGGAATTTAGTTGATAATATACGTGCAATTTCCCTTTCCTTCTTAATAGTAGATAAACCCACCATGTTTCTTGAATGACCTGTTTGAATGGATATGGCTTGATTGGCCTTGTCCATGTATCCCAGTATCATGGACACCAAGACGTTCCTTCAGAAATTAGAGAGTCAATCTTACAGATGAGATGATACCCTCATACTTGAGAATCGGTAGTTATAAAGTTCCAATCATGAATCACTGACCGAGTCACTTATAGGTACGTTGGTTTACCATGCTTGGCTAATCCATTTCAACTTATTAGCTTTCGATTTCGTTATATGGCGGCATTCACCTGACATCATATGGTTGCAAAGTACCGAACGAGTGAAGCGGGGTGATTCCGACCAGCCGTCACCCACCATATGAGTGGTTGATTTGACGTATTGAAACATGTGACATCAGGGCTTTTGCGAAAGTGGTTTTAGGCAAATCTCCTTTCACCCCGATGTATCTCTGGAGGCGTCGCACATCCATTTTAAAAACCATAATGGTTTTCCCTAGTCTACCTTTACATAGTTAATTCCTGTGCAAGTTCACCGTCCGATATGGGCCCCAGTCATTGATCTGGGTATTTTTACAATCGACGATCTGTCGAGTTATACCTATTGTGCCTCTGCTATATTTGTCCATATGCCGCCAGATATGTCTTGGTCCTCTAAATTATCAATTCTCCAAACTATCACGCTTTCATGACGCGAGACTTGGATCCTGTCTGAAAACTGTTATGGTGATAGCACTATAGACAAAGTCAATGTTTGATGGAATAATGTATATTTCTCAAAAATACCTTTCCAATGGGCTATCATCTCCTCGGGTTAGGGTTTTGGAATTCATGTTTATCATAAAAAGGGCTCCAGAGCCTCATTGTAATAATATTCTTGCGAATCAGCGTATCCGTCACATCTCTTCTCAGAGATAAAGTTTCCACCATTATAGAGAGTCTTTCACTCTGTATTTTTACAATCTCTGTACATTTATTTCATTAATAGAAATCATGTATTGTTGTATTTCTCTATTTCTAGAATTTTTTATGTGTATTTCATTATAATATCTCTGCTTTCATTTCGTTCCAAAAATAATCTAGATCAATCTGTTACACATCAAAATTCCACACTTAATTATCTCACCCTAAGTGTCGCAAGTGTCGTAAAAGTGTCATATGCACCTTGGTAAGTGTCGCAAGTGTCGTATGCACCTTGGTAAGTGTTGCAAGTGTTATCAAGTGTTGTATGCACCTTAATAAGGGTCACATGCACTTTTATATGTGTTTATATGTGTTTTAACCCCTTGAAACCATTAAATAACATTTTCCATGATCCCTAATTCATATTGGAGGTAGAAACCCATCATTTCAAGGCCAGAAACACACTTTTTAGTTGAAAAATCGACCCTTTTTGGGGCATTTTTTAAGGGTAACGCTCCCCTAGCCATGCTATGGGAGTGTTAACCCATAGGTTAGCACCCCCTTTACCTTATTTATGGAGTACTGATCTAGGATAAACACTCCATCTCTAACTATAGGGGAGGGATTTTTTTGGTTAGAGGAAAATTTGGAGAATCTCGCCTATTTCTAAGGGCCAACTCTTGGATATGAGGTTGGTTTAGATCGAATGTTATCCTATGGCACTATCCTAGGTTTGTGTCCTAACCTAAAGGAGTCATATCCTCAACTAATCCCCAAATATACTCATGGTTGTTGTGCCTCTCAAGCCTATATATTCAGGGCTTTCCAAGGTGAAAAACACACAGATAGAGATATCAAACTTATGATCTTGGGATTCATGTAAGGGTCTAGACAAGGAGATATTGGGATTCATGGATCCATTATGTATTGGTCAACAACCATGCTTTGATTCATTTGTATTCTAAGTATAGGTATGCCTTCCTCGGGGATAAAACATATATTAATAGTGTTTGATGGTTGTTTGCATCTTCTACCAGGTTCTCCCGCTCCAACACCCTTGCATCGAAGAATTTGTAAAGTGTTTTGGCCATCATTTTGTATTCTAAACTCACATTTTAGGAGGCATATGTGATCAAGGTGGGTATTGGTGGCCACCCACCTATTCCAAATTCAAACCGACTCATATTGGCAGTTTTGAATTCAGCACGTTTCTTTGTAATGCAGAAATTTATTTGTAATTGTGGGTTTTGCACTTATGCGGCTGTCGTGAATTCCTACACAGCATCCAATTTGGTATTGGTGTCCTCCCACCTATTCCAACTGGCTTATTTTGGAATTTTTCATGTCAATACATCTTTTTGTACTTCCAGGGCCATTTTGGGGCTCTAGATAGTGTTTTCTTGGCTTGCCACAATCAACCTATAAACAAAGTCAATTTTTGATGGAATAATGTGTAGTTCTCAAAAATACCTTTCCAATGGGCTATCACGCGCCTAAAATGGAGATCGTATGCAAAAGTTACAACCCCGGGAAGTTAATGTACTAACTTACCCCAACAGGGCCCACATGACTTTTGGTGCTTCCTCTCTTAGGGTTAGGGTTTTGGAATTCATATTTATCATAAAAAGGCCTTCAGAGCCTCACTGTTATAATATTCTTGCGAATGAGCGTATCCGTCACATATCTTCTCAGAGATAAAGTTTCCACCATTATAGAGAGTCTTTCACTCTGTATTTTTACAGTCTATGTACATTTCTTTCATTAATAGAAATCATGTATTGTTGTATTTCTCTGTTTCTGGAAATTTTTATGTGTATTTCATTGTAATATCTCTGCTTTCATTTCATTCCAAAAATAATCCAAATCAATTTGTTACACATCAAAATTCCACACTTAAGTATCTCACCCTTAGTGTCGCAAGTGTTGTAAAAGTGTCATATGCACCTTGGTAAGTGTCGCAAGTGTCATAAAAGTGTCGTATGCACCTTGGTAACTATTGCAAGTGTTGTCAAGTGGCATATGCACCTTAATAAGTGTCGCATGCACTTTATATGTGTTTCTGTGTGTTTTAACCCCTTCAAACCATTACAGAACATTTTCCATGATCCTTATGTCATATTGGTGGAAGAAACCCATCATTTCAAGGCCAGAAACACACTTTTTAGTTGAAAAATCAACCATGTTTTGGGCATTTTTGAAGGCTAACGCCCCGCTAGACATGCTAGGGAAGTGATACCCCATATGGTACCACCCCCTTTACCTTATTTAGGGATCACTAATCTAGGATCAACGCTCTGTCTCTAACTATAGGGGAGGGATTCTTTTGATTAGAGGAAAATTTGGAGAATCTTGCATATTTCTAAGGGCCAACTCTTGGAGATAAGGTTGGTTTGGATCGAATGTTATCCTATGGAAATATCCTAGGATCATATCATAACCTAAAGGAGTCATATCCTCAACTAATCCCCAAATCTACTCATGGTTGTTGTGCCTCTCAAGCCTATATATTGAGGGCTTTCCAAGGTGAAAAACACACAGACAGAGATATCAAACTTATGATCTTGGGATTCATGTAAGGGTCTAGACAAGGAGACCTTGGGTTTCATGTAAGGGTCTAGACAAGGATATATTGGAGGAGTTGCAACTGACATCATTCGTGGTCTGTAATTTTTCTTAGTTCTCATTTAATATACTTGGCCTATTTCCTTCAAGTGTATGTTTTCATGTGCTTGTCTATATTGTACTTAATTTACAATGTACATAGATGAATTTTCTTTCTTTAATACATTAGAGTAGAAGATAGTTGTTTGTTTCTCGTTGTTCATTATAGGTATAGATTTGCGTCGATATTGAACATCAAGCTCACGAATTGGATTGGCTTGGAAAAACATCATAAACAAGGTGCATCATACTTCCCATCCTTCTCTCTTTTTAGATGGACAAAATGAATTTATTTGAATGGTAGTGTCCAAATGTAATTTATTGTCTTGGTATAGGGGTCTGTAATCCAAGGGAAGGTTCACCTGTCCACGGGGGAATATTTCCATCACATAAATTAATGAATTTATAGGAATGGTAGTGTCCAAATGTAATTTCCTGTCTTGGTATAAGGGTCTGTAATCCAAGGGAAAGTTCACCTGTCCTCGGGGGGATATGTTTGTAACAGAAATTATTTTTTGTTACGGAAATATTCCCCTGCGGACAGGTGAACTTTCCCTTGGATTACATACCCCTATACCAATACAAGAAATTACATTTGGACACTACCATTCCTATAAATTCATTTTGTCCATTGAAAAAGAGAGAAGGAGGTAAAGTATGATGCACCTCGTTTATGATGTTTTTCCAAGTTGCTCTAATCTGTGAGATTGATCTTCACTCTCGGTGAAAATTCATACATAATATGAACATCGAGAGAAAAACGAATATCTCCTACTATAATGGATTAGACAAAGCAAATCCATCTATGTAAATTAAGTAAAACATAGACAAGAACATGAAAACATACACTTGAAGGAACTAGGACAAGTATATTAAATGAGAACCGAGAAAACTTATAGACCACAAATTAAGTCATTTGCAACTCCTCCAAGCTCTCCTCGTCTAGACCCTTGCATGAATCCCAAGATCATAAGTTTGATAGCTTTGTCTGTGTGTTTTTCACCTTGGAAAGCCCTCATTATATAGGCTTTAGAGGCACAAAAACCTTGAGTAGATTTGGGGATTAGTTAAGGATATGACTCCTTTAGGTTAGGATCTGATCCTAGGATAGTGCCATAAGATAACATTCGATCCAAACCAACCTCATCTCTAAGAGATGGCCCTTAGAAAGGGGTGAGATTCTCCAAATTTTCCTCTAACCAAAAGCAGTGATCCTCTATAGTTAGAGACGGAGCATTGATCCTAGATCAGCGCTCCCTAAATAAGGTAAAGGGGGCACTACCCTTAGAAAATGCCCCAAAAATGGTCGATTTTTTAAGTAAAAGGTGTGTTTATGGCCTTGAAATGATGGGTTTCTTCCTCCAATATGACTTATGGATCATGGAAAATGTTTTGTGATGGTTTCAAGCGGTTAAAACACATAGAAAACTGCATGCAACACTTATTAAGGTGCATATGGTACTTGACGACACTTGTGACGCTTACCAAGGTGCATACGACACTTGAGACACTTAGGGTGAGATACTTAAGTGTGGCATTTTGATGTGTAAAACTTGGTGAATCTTTCTTTGGATGATAAAACACTGTGAATTATTGGTGAATTTTTTGATAAAGTATAACACCATATATAATAATAGGAAAATATATTCATTAAAATGTAATATACTCATTTTACATGTTTGGAAAAAGAAACATAATTTGTCCCTCCTCTAGACAATTTTGCAAGCATCAAGGGTTGTGTTTGTTAAGGTTTTTCCTATACACTCTTGCATATCCTGAGACGAACAATGTTCATGCCACACAAATTATCCAAAATATCTGGGATATAAATTAATCCATTTATGATGAAATAATAATATATTGAGTAAATGTAAGTAAATGTATAAGAATGAATGGGATGGTTACAAATGAGAAATGAGGGTTGTATATATACCCACGTAGGGGTGCCCTTTCATAACTGATATAGGAGGATCCAAAATGCTAAAAAATTGTTGAACTCAAATGCAAATGAAAATGACTTCATTGCGTAGAGCTCGACAATAGCTTTCCAATGACATTTGAATAGCCTCAAACATACGTCGTATGAAGAAGTTATGATGTTATGAGGATTTAAAAAGTCAAAGAAGGTGTTAGCGACAATTTTTGTCTTGGTCATGATGGGTACCCAGGTCTGCAGGTTGCACGGGAAGCGCCCAAGCGCAGAGCGGGAGAATCTCTTTTCGGGTTACAAGTCAAGCGAGCGGGTGAAGTTTTGTTGTCAGCAGCCGAGATCCACCTATAAACTGATCGACGGTCATCAGGATTTTGGGCTGCCAAGTTTCCCGGGATTTAGCACAAAAGGTAGCACCCATAGTTCAAGGCATATCTGGGTCACCCAATCCGGTTAAGACAGGTGGCAGCCAGTCAACATTGCGGGGATTGGTGTTTCGGGAGACAAGGGACCTCCCATTCATTGCAGTTGAAATTTTCGATCAGCGAAATGCCAAGGGCACCTTTGGAGCCGAGCCCACAGTCCTAGCGCCAGGTCACATCAAGCGAGCCTGGGAATGAAGGCAGCCCCCTTTCAAATAATGAATGTTACCTCAGTCATTCATCCTAAGGACATGTGGCGTACATCCATGCCATGTCGACATTCGGGAGTTCGAGGGGTAAGCACCCCTCGTCATTTCACATCTCGAAACCGCGAATCCTGAAGCGCCGATAGCGCCCAGAATCAGGACCATGGTTTTGGCGCCTGGTCACAAGGGAACATGATTGAAAGAGGGGTGCTAATATTTATCATTTGGCAAGACGGGTCCCAAAGTGTCGAGAGAGATCTCGGCCATTCATCCCGGAGGAATGCATGGTGCGCGATTAGGCCCTCCCGTCTTTTCTCCCATCGTGATTTCGTAGCGCAAGTAGCAGCTCTTTCATATCCTTGAAGTGCGATGCGGCAAAGTCGTCTTGGACCCATGCCCACAGTATTATTGGATTAGTTCAGGGCCATCGAACCAGTGGGGGGACGTGTGGCGACCGTTAGGTTCCTCACGGCATTTCGCCCATCGCTATTTTGAAAAGGAAAGACCTACTCCCTCCTATCCACGAACCCCGAAACGCCAAAAGAACTTTGGAAGATAGGCATAGGGTCACGGCCCATCTTCACTTGAGGGAGTAGAAAGGGTTGTACAGAAGGGGCCAAAAGCACTGNGGGGGGGGGGCATTGTGTTCTCCAGATGCCGGTCTGACGTGATCTAAATCCTGATACCTGCCTGAAACGAATGAAGAAGAGAGAGGGTAGTTGAAGCCTCGCCTCATGCATTAATTGCAGGGTATGGATGTCTCAGCTGAAATTCTACCCGAGATGGTCCTCTGTAATGGTTCTTCTCATGAAAGTCACGCCGAGTCCTCGACTCGCCAGGGAAGCCTGCACATGCTAATTCAGCATTTAAGGGCTCAGCAAACCCCTGGCGTGAGCCATGCAGAATTAAGGTGGCATATGACAGAGGGGTGCAGATCAGATTTCATTGAAGAGACTCCTCATCCTGAAAGTCTAGTAGGCCTCTGTTGGGCAAAGTGTTTTGAATATATATACTTAGTTTTGATATTTTTCAAGGTATCGATGGTAGATCAAAGCTCCCGACTGTAAAGTTTTAATAGATACTCTAGTTCTCTAGTTATGCATCTGTATGTAAGATTTCTTGTTTAATGACAAACAGTCTTCTCACCCCATCTAGTTTTCATCTCATACTGAGAGAGTTCGTGATCGACTGATTCGCACGAATCATTGCAATTATGTTATGATAAAGGATTTATTGTTGCATTGTTGTATTCTCCGGTTTTCTGCATTTGAATGTAAGAAGATCTTGCGTTTAAATTTTTTCTCCTACAGTCTATTAGAAACCTGATGTTTACAACAGACCTTTGTAGTTCTCTTATACAAGTCTTCCCCCTACTCACCCTTACTACAACTCACTATCTGAAGTTTATCTAAGACCTCACTTGCCCATGCATGCCTGGCCTAGTTTCCGAGTTGAAACCATATCATTTTGTGTTTACCTCCATTCGATCACCCCCTTTTATAAATAAATCGTGACATAAACTGATGGGCGTCGGGCTCTGCTCCTGCTGCAATCCAAGAGTGACTTCCGTCGCCAACATCTCTGGTGCCATTCCCAGGGATGAAGTTGAAAATTTTCCCCGAGATTGAACGACATTGAGCCTCTGATTCTGAGGGTGCATCAGGTATCAAAGCCTTCGAAGATTGTTACTGTGCACCTGGTGACTCCATTATGACGACTCCACTGTGGCGAACCTACCGTGTCAATTGTGGCTTTCAGAGGCAGGCACATGCAGTCCCACCCACAGTTGCTTCTAGTTGCACTTGAAACTGATACGGAGGTGGTTCTCAAAAAAGGAAAGGCCTCTGAAGGAGAAGTTGTCACCGTCGAACCAGGTAATTCGCCATCTCCTTTTGTAGAAACTCCATTTTCTCCTCCTCAGTTTCTTAGTAGGCCGCTTTCTGAAGTTTCCCATTTCCTGAATTTCGGGAGTGTTCCTGTTGAGGTTTCCCCCCCTGGTCTGCCATTGGAGGGAGAAACCATGGTCACTCCCCTCTCCCCTGAAGCTGTACCCTAGCGCAGACCCAGGACCACAGAAGATTTCCCCACTCCTAGCTCTATCGCTCCTCCTCTTATTATTGTTCCTGCTTCTACACAAAGATAAGCATCCGTCGACTTAAGCTCGCTAGCCTTCTCCCTAAATCCCCTATTATTTCCCACTCCCCTTAGAAGCCCATCCCCAGTATCCTCTTTGCGAGCTCCTTCTCCTCCGAGTTCTCCTCCACATAATATTCCTATGGCAGGAGCAAATCCCCCAATGACCAGAATGGAGGCCATCATAGCCGCTAGGTATGCTCCCCTTGTGTTACCTCAGCCTCTCAATGCCCTCCCAGCAGATGGTTACCTCAAGTAGCTGCCCAAGTTTACAGGCGAGGGGGACATAACTATAGAGGAGCACCTAGAAGCCTTTTACAGTTTTACAGATGATAATGTTATCATGCACGCAGACGTATGGATGAGGAGTTTTGTCCATAGCCTTCAAGGTGAGGCTAGAAAATGGTTCAAGGCCCTGCCTCCGGGATATATTGATGGGATCGAAGCTTTGGATAGTACCTTTTTAAGACAGTGGGGAGATAAAAAAGACTTCATGTATTACATAACAGAGTTTGGGTCTTTGAAGAGAAAAGAAGGAGACTCTATCTCCGAATTCTCCAAGAGATTCAATAAAATGTACAATAAAATCCCTCCTGAGATAAAACCCTCTGAAGCCTCAGCAAAGATCACTTATGCTAGTGCCTTTGATCCCGATTTCTTCCTCCTGTTGAGGGAAAGAAGAGCCACTACCCTAGCCCACATGCAAGATTCAGTCGTGGAGGTAGAATCTAACTTTTTGGTTGTTAACCGACTCAGGAACACCGCTGGTAGGAACATATCCAAGCAGAGGCCTGAAGCTTTCCCATCCAGTTCCTCTCCCCTGCCCCTCCAGACAGAAGAGACAGCTAGAGTGCTAAAATCACTTTCTACCTAGATGGAAAGGTGGGAATTAGAAGGGACGCCCATCTACAGAAATCCCCAAAATACAGATAGTAGAGGTTTCAGGAAGCCTAATAACAATGTGCCACAGGCTTTTCCTAGGGAACAAAGGAGCAGAGATAGAGATGATCAGAGGATTCAGACCCCTCTCCAGAACAACCTAGTTTCTCATGAGGAAGGGGAGGAGGTGGATGAACTTGACCCTGAGATCCACTGCATCGAGGACATTTCTCTGTTTCCTCATTTGACTCAATCTGCATATGAAGAATCCCTTATCAACACTCAAATCAACAAGTTGAGTAGAGGGGAAAAATCCAGCAACACCCCTAACAGATATAATCTCGGGTCAAAAAAGAAAGAAGGGGATTTCGATAACCAGGATCAGCCCCCCATAGCGGAAAGGCCTACTAAAGCTGCAGCAACCACTACTAAGGAGAAGAAAACTCAAAATGCTTCACCAACAACCAAGGAACTTGTCACTGAGGTAAGGGAAGCTCCTAAGCCTATTCCCTCCTTCAATTTTGAGCATGAGATTCAAAAGATTATAATTCCTGTACCCTTATCTGAACTATTTAAAAATGAAGATTTCAAAAAGTCCCTCTCCAAGCTGCTACAATCTGAACCCCCCCAGCCTTCCACTGACTCAATAAATCTCCAAGATGAAAAGCCAGCAGTTGTCCTGGGGCCCTTGGTAGAAGATAGAGATGATTCATCCCCTCCCTTCTACACATCCCTGAACATACATGATAAAGTGCTACATAACTGCCTTATGGATTCAGGGGCTTCCCATAACCTTATTCCCAAAATAGTAATGGAAGAATTGGGACTGGAGGTGACAAAAACTTGTCATGATTTGTACTCTTTCGATTCAAGGAGAGTGCAGTGTCTAGGAATTATCAAAGACCTGGTGGTTTCTTTGTTTCAGCTGCCCATGAAGAGTGTGGTCATGGATATTGTGGTAGCTGACGTCCCCCCCAAATTTGGCATGTTCTTGTCTAGATCTTGGATAAAAAATCTTGGAGGAACATTACAGATGGACCTCACGTATGCCACCATTCCAGTCTTCGGAGGGGAACAAAGGAGGTTATATAGAGAAGCTCATTTGGCCTACATTGTTAGTGACGAAGCAAACCCCACCAATCACCCCATCTTTGCTCTTGACACCGATTTGGGGTCTAGTTTATTGCAGCTCACTGATTCTCCTGAAGACCCTTTCCAAGTCAGAAAGCAGCCCAGTCTTGATTATCCGATTCCCCCTCCAACCCCCTCTGTTTGGAAGATGTTTTTTGATGGAGCTTCTTCTAGCGAAGGTGTTGGTGCTGGAGTGGTCTTCATATCACCTTGTCAAGAGGCCATATCCCTGTCATAGAAGCTAGAATTCGAAACCACCAACAATGTGGCAGAGTATGAAGCTCTTATTCTTGGTATGAGAGCTGCAAAGGAGATGGGAATTAAAGAGATAGCAATATTTGGAGATGCTGAGCTGATTATCCAACAAGTCAAAAATGTTTATCGTGCTAATAATCCCCGACTCAGAAATTACAGAAATGAAGTATGGGACCTGATTGATAATTTATTCCTGGCTTTTAACATTTCTTTCATTCTGAGGGGGGGAAATAATTCAGCTGATTCTTTAGCTGTCTCAGCTAGTTTGCTCAAAGTTCCTCTGTCGCCTATGGTCAAAAATGATGTTGAAATAAAATATAGGCCCTCTGTACTGGACAATATCAAGCATTGGAAGGTATTTGAAGATTGTAAGGTAGCTAGAGAGGTAGTGGGAGGGCCCAGAGGGCCCATAGTGATAATAGTGGAGGTCATTCAATGTAAGGTGGACTAGATCCACTATATTATTAAATAAGGCCCACTATGGTAGTTAGATATAATAAATGGGTAATTAGATATAATAAATGTAAGAGGACTTCTTAGAAG
>SNQJ01S0059923.1:0-17958 GCA_010110895.2 Picea sitchensis | reverse complement strand
CTAAGAAGTCCTCTTACATTTATTATATCTAATTACCCATTTATTATATCTAACTACCATAGTGGGCCTTATTTAATAATATAGTGGACCTAGTCCACCTTACATTGAATGAACTCCACTATTATCACTATGGGCCCTTTGCACCCCCCCACTACCTCTCTAGTTACCTTACATTATTAAGATCCTGAATAGATCTACAAATATAATCATCACAAATACTGAATACACAATAGATCCACAAAACAAGATAGAAGAAACCACACTTTATTATTACCAAACCCTTGAGGTAGGGCAACACCATACAATGGATCCTATTATGGAAGGGACCCTCTCCTATTCACTTGCCTCTTCAAGGGGGCATCCTCCTATTGAGCTACCGCTCCAAATACAATATGTCTCTTCATGTCTCATTACATTGCTTGAATCCCTTTATATAGTGCTACCATCACCTAAGAACATTCAAGAGGAGGAATCTTCTAGAAGTAGAACCTTCTAAGAAGTCCTCTTACATTTATTATATATAATTACCCATTTATTATATCTAACTACCATAGTGGGCCTTATTTAATAATATAGTGGATCTAGTCCACCTTACATTGAATGAACTCCACTATTATCACTATGGGCCCTCTGCCCCCCCCACTACCTCTCTAGCTACCTTACAGATCCTGCAACACCTTTTTCGTTTGATGTATCAACAACTAATTTTGGACCAAACCACATTATGGATTTTTCTTGCAGTAAGGTTGACATGAAAGGGTGTCCATGTCATCTCTTTCTAGAAGGTGACGAAGATGTTGATTGAAGGTCAAAGGAATATGATTGGAATTCCCAACAATTATCACAACCATGCCTGATTTGGATCGAGATCCCCAACTAGCAATTTCCTCATGCATTTCCAATGTCATGAGGATATCGCACCAACTATTTGATGTGTAAATTGTCCTTCTATTACCAAAAATAATCCAATTTGATATATCTATGATATTTTTCAATTGTAAGACACTTAGTGATGCGTGGGACAAGGGATTTGATTCCATCTCCTTACCCATTCTTGGGATTGATTTCATGTATAAAATGTGATTCCATAGCAATTTAAAAGACAATGAAGATATTTCAAAGTATTTTGATTAAACCCTATGTACTCTATAGTTGCTGATATATATTTTCATTCTCATTAATACAAGGATATAAGCTTATGTTCTGGATCTACTTAGCGTCATGATTTTGTTGTTAGATCTATAGTTCTCTCAAGTAACATGAAATCGATTGGGAAGGGACCACCAGTTGGTTCTCATTACTCTGTATCCTTTTATAGTAGGGTAATGGTTTTAGTTTGTTGTTTACATAATTAAGGATTGTTTGAAATTATAATCCCGTGTATATTTTCATGATTTTTTCTTCACAACAGTTGTGTGAATTTCAGGTTGATGTTTGAAGTTGTATTGAGTGAAATATCAATATAATTTGGTTTGTGAGAGAAAATACCTCTGCAATTATTAATCTATGGTTCTTTTAGCATCGACCTTAATTATAAATTGAACGGTGGTAGTTAAATTTTGTTGCTTCAATCTGATTCAATTTATGATTGGACTGTGTTCCTTGAATAACTTTACCTCATTTTATATACATATATATGGTCAACACATTTGTTTCCATATCATGATTTTCATGCTTTCAAATATTTAGTTACATTGTAAATCTGTAGTTGCAAACAATTAAAGTGTTCAGGTTTTGTTTGCATAGTGGATCGATTCTCTTTTACTTTTTTAGGTAAATTTAATAAAGGTAATTCTTGTTGGAATTGAACAATAGTGTTGAGTACATATCGCTAGATGAGTGTTGTAGTGAGCGAAACATAAAGCCTCTACATTATTGTCCAATAAAGAAAATCTATTTTATGTTATTCTCTTTTGAGTGAAATAGGATAAAACTTTGTATGTTTGTTTAATATTATCACCATAACAATGTTATTGAAGGTAGGAACTAAGATTTCTTCTAGACACTTAGGAATTAGCTTAAGTGAAGTGTTTCAAGCCTCTGGACAAGAAATAAATTAATTTTTTCTACCCATTACACAGTATTCTCATAGCTTACATAGTCTTGTAGAATAGTTCATTTAGTTAAAGGTGTGAAGAGTACCTTTTTCATGGAGTAGAATAGTTTATATCGTTATTGTTGTGTCCTAATCCCTGTACATACAATGTTGGCACATCTAATATTACGCCCCTGAATTGATGATTATATGTTAATCAATTAAGTCAATTAGTTATCCCAAAATTTTTGGCACCATTGTCGGGGTGATGCTACAAGGGAGTAGAACTTCTATGGATTACTTTTTCATGCTTTAGAATATATATTTTATTTTTTTGATCTCTTTCTTTCAAAGTACTGGCATACTAGATCTGAAGGGATGGTGAATGGTAAGACACAAAGGCACATTTGCTTCAGAATTTCTGAAGAAGGTTCTAGCTAGACACATTCACTTTGGTGAGTACATTGTCTTGATAAGTTATAAAGCTATGCTAGTACTGTATGAATAGAGATAGAGACCCTAGAGGTATATTTATGGGAAGAAGTAGAGTAGTCTCACCAGATAAAAATACTATCTCAAATGCTAAAGTGTTGGCAGGAAAGTCTACGAAGGGAGGGAAGGAAGGTGTATTTCCAAAAGGAATCTTCACCAAACAAAAACCTACTACAAGTGTAGCCAAGAAGCCCATTGTTCCACTAAAAAATCCTACAGTAGAAGTAGAGGTAGTAGGATGCTCGAATCATCAACCTGAGGAGGAAGATTTTAACCCAATATTGGAACTAGAGTCTCCACACGTACCTTTAGAATATAGTGCATTCAAGAATATACACATGGTTGAAGGAGGAGAGGTACATGCTAATGATGGAGATGAAGTGCATAGGACCGAAGAGGTAACTTTCAGATTTCCAATAGTAGATCCCGAGACAAATGTACAACTAAAAAACTCAACCCTTCAATTTTACCTCACTTCCATGAGATGGTAAGGGAAGATCCTGACTCCTTTCTCTTTGAATTTGATATTCTTTTTCATAGCTATGACTATACCTCTCATGCTCAAGAGTTAAGGTTATTCCCGACCACCCTTAAAGATGAAACTATCCATTGGTTTATGGGTTTGGGTGGGGATACAATTATAATTTGGGAACAAATTCACAACACATTTCGTAACAAATATCAAGATTACTGCAAGACTAGAGAGTTAAGGAAATAAATTTTCAAAATGACATAGAAAGAAGAGGAAATACTCAAGGACTACCTTGAAAACTTCATGTATAATCTACAAAGGTACAAACAACATAAGTTAGAATTAAAGATAATAAGAACCATTTTCTTGAGAGGTCTACTAGATGAATCCATAAATTTACCCAGTTTAATGGGATCTAGCAATGTTTCTTGACTAAGCTTTGAGGAAAATTGTGATTTGTATAGAAGATGTTCTCAAATCCATGATAGATATGGTAAAGGACCAAGGCACACTCTCTCTAAAATTACTAAATCTTATACAAGTGATGTCACTAGGGAAGAATTAAGAATTTTTCTTCAAAATTTTAAGACCGATCTTCTTGGCACTATCGGTTTACACTTAGATACTTTACAATTTAAGAAAAAAAAGAATTTGAAAAGGAAACTCTTTCTATTTTTTGTCCTAAATGTAGAGAAAACACCCATTAATATAATTCCCCCCTTGATGTTATTAAAATCCATCCCATTTGTGCAGGAGACCATCCGAAAGACCAATGCCCCACTCTACTAGGACTCAAAGTAGTGTACTAGAGGGAGAGTCAAGCAAAAAAATAGTTATGTACACTTTCGCCAAAAATGCCTTGGAAAACAAGGGAACCATGAATTATTTCCAACCCCACATCTCAATTTAATTCATATTTTCCTAGTCAACAATATGCACCATAATACTTGGATCCTACCGTGCCTTGGCAAGGATGGACCCAAAAATAGGTTCAAAACCGTCCTTGGAAAAAAGGGTGGCAGGGACCCAACTATGGGAACATACCTACCTATACTTATCCCACACCTTCACAACAATCATACCCTATGCCACCACCTCAACAATATCCACAACAACCATATCCTCAACAAATTCCACCACCACCACCACCTCAACAATTACAAATCACATAACCCCAACAACTACAACTACAACTTAAAACTAACTCACCTCCAAGACCCATAGAGTTTCCCGCTCAACCACTTCCTAACCCCAATAATAATGTAACTCAACCAACTTTTACTGTTTAGTTACAAACATCTTCGACCTACCTAGTCACTCTAGTGGACTTACAAGAAATTCAACTTAGGCTAGGAAGGGTGCTTAATAAAGACTCTCCAACAATTGTTGAAGAATATTAAGAGGAAGAAACTCCCCAAAAAATCAACAATAATGTCTAAATAAATAAAACTTCCCCACATTTAGAGCCTCCTCAACCTTCCAAGTTTCCTCCTTACCCATAAAGGTTGGCCTTGGAGAAACCAATTATTCATCCTGAGTTTGACTTAGTCTATAAATTAAGGAATGTTTGCATCAAATTCTTCTTATTGCAATCCATTAAGGACATACCTATATATACCAATACCATCATGGAACTTTGTGTCAAGAAACACAAAAGAAAGAAGATATAACCCACACAAATTCAATTTGTGGAGGAATCAATAGACCTTATGTCAGGACAAACCTTTGTAGAAAAATATCAAGATCCAGGCAATCTGGTTGTTTCAGTACAGACCAATAATTCTCTTGTCCCAAACACCCTTAATGATTTAGGGGATGCCATTAACATCATGACATTGCATACCATGGAACAATTATAGTTACTTATCCTTCGCACTACACCTACTGTTTTAGAATTAGCAGATAGATCTAAGATCAAGCCAAAAGGTATGTTAGATGATGTGATTGTTTCCTTATATTAATTGGAGTATCATGTTGACTTTATGGCCTTGCATCCCATAACCCCTTCAGGAGGTGATCCCTTGATCTTGGGAAGGCCATGGATGGGCACCACAATTTCATTTATTAGTTGTAGGTCCAAGAACATGCTCATTTCTCATGGAGATTCAATGAAGAATGTAACTCTATATCCTCTAGCCAAATGATCTCATGAACTTGAAAACACTCCATGGTTAAACACTATCAATAGTGATGCGAAAAATGTTCAATCCATTTCTGTAACAGATCAAATCATGCAATTCAAAGAACTTAACGGGTAAAAGCAACTTCAAAGATTTTTAGTTAATTTATATCCCTTGCAGTATTTTGATTTACCTCTTGATAATATATTTAGCTAAAAATTTCAAGAAAATTACGATTTTAATACTTCCTCATAACTAAAGCAGTAACCATTGATATGACATAATCAAGAACAATTCCTATTGATACCAATCTAGGTAAATTTTTGTATATAAATTCCCAACTTGACAGTTCTCGATAGGAACAATTAATTAAAATGTTGCAAAAACATATTGTTGCCTTTGCATGGAGCTATCAAGATATGAAGGGAATTCACCCTGATACTTTCACCCACCATATCTGTATTTAGGATAATGCGACCCATTATGCAACCACAAAGGTGGATAAACCCTTCTCTTAAGGAGATTGTCAAAGAAGAATTACAGAAATTGCTATATGCCAAATTTATCTACCCGATGGGAAGTGGCATATTTGTGTTGATTACCGTGAAATTAACAAGGATTCTTTAAAATATTATTTCCCTCTTCCATTCATCGACTAGTTGTTAGACACACTAGCTGGAAAAAAATACTTCTCTTTTCTCGATTGCTTTAGTGGGTATAACCAGATCAGGATTGCACTTGAGGATTGAGACATGACAACTTTCACATTCCCTTGGGGAACATATTCTTGTAAAGTGTTACCCTTTGGACTATGTGATTCCCTTGCTAATTTTCAGAGAATACTCTTAGCTATCTTTGTTTATCTGATCCATGAGTGTGTGGATGTCTACATGGATGATTTCTATGTGTATGATGATACTTTTCTTGAAGCATTAGAGAATTTAGAAAAGGTTTTGATAGAGTGAAAGGAAACTAACCTTGATTTGAGTGATGCTAAATTTTGAATGTTGCAAACAATAGGTATTTTTCTTGGCCATTTTATATCCAGTGCCAGATTTGAAGTGGACCCAACAAAAATAACAGTCATATCAAACCTTCCAATTCCAAAATCTTTAAAATAAGTAAGAAGTTTTTTAGGAAATTTTAGTTATTACAAAAGATCCATAGAACACTTTAAAAATATAGAAACCCCTTTGTTTAAATTAATCACCAAGGACATTGACCATTTCTGGGATGATCATTGCCAACATGCTTTTGAAATACTAAAAGAAAAAAATTACGCAAACACCAATCTTGAGGGGGCCAAATTGGTCTCTCCTATTCTATATTTCAACTGATGCCTTCGATACAACTCTTGTAGGTATGTTGGGAAAACATGAGAATCAGTCATTGATCCAGGTGGATATCGGTGGCCACCCACCTATTCCAACTGACTCATATTGGTAGTTTTTCAGTTTGGCAGTTTGTTTTTCCTAGTTTTCGGGTCCTGAACTTCTGGGGCCATTTTGAGTTCCTAAACAATTTTTTTGGGGATCAACATGCGCATATACCTTTCCAATGGGATATCATGCACATAAAACAAAGATCATATGAAAAATTTATGACCTCGGGAAGTTGACGTACCAACTTACCCCAACGGGGCCCACACAAGTCTTGGAGCTTCATCTCCTAGGTTTAGGATTTTGGATGTCTAGGGTTTTGGAATTCATGTGTATTGTAAAAATTATTTTATAGCCTCATTGTACTCATCTTCTTGTGAATGAGAACAAATGTCACATATCTTCTCAAAGATAAGCTACCACCATTCTAGAAAGCTTGTTTGAGTTTGCATTTTATAGTTTCAACATATTTCCTTATTAATAGAAGCCAAGTTTTACTGTATCTCTATTATTGTTCATTAAATATATGTGTTAATGATATAGATCTATATTCATTTCGTTATTCTCATAAAATATAGATCATTTGTATGAAAGTGGTTTGGTCCTTGTCGTTCTTAATGCATGTCCCCGACAAGGTCAGGGTACAAAGAGTTGGTTCTTGAGATTGTTTCTCTTGAGGACAAAGGCTCTCGCACGCCCAAGCGAAATTCCATGTTGGGAGAAAAGAAAGATGACGAGACAAGATATCCTTTCAAGTTGTTGCTTGAGGAATCCCTCATGCAACAGAGGAACAAGATGATGGATAGTTTTGCTCAAATCCTTCAACAACTACCAGTAAGCGATGCATCTTCCTCGAGCAAAGGCGCTGCCCCATTCAAGGTACATATCAACTTTTATATTCCTATATTTTAAGTTCAGATAGATGCATATGTTGTAGACAAATGGTTGAATCTAATATAAGGGTATTTTTTGGTCCATAACTTTTCGAATAGAGAAAGGATTACTTTTGCGCTCCTTAAAGCCATCCCCAATGTCAAATATTGGTTGGAGACTTTTTGTGAGAAAAATGCAATAGAGGAACCCTCATTATTTACAGTCATACTCACCTGGGAGTCCTTCCAGGATGTTATTAAGGAACAATACTACCTTGTCAGAAGTTATGATGACCTATATACAAAATGGACCACACTGCGGAAGGAAGGGGACCAAGTAGTGCCAAATTTCACAAATATCTTCCATACCTTGTGCACCAAGCTGGGTATCAAATATTATGAGTAACATATAGTGATAAAGTATCGTGGTGGTATGCATAGATACGTCAAGAAGAAATGGAGTTTCTATAAATATCTTCCTTGGGCGCGACCTATCGATATGCCATCAAAATCGAGCAGAAGATTAAACAAAAATCGCAACAGTTTGGGTCTAGGAACCCCTCACAGGAGAAGCAAGGAAGGGTAGCCAAAACCCGCAGAAAAAAAGGGCAGAGAAAAAATGGACAACCTTAGGACAACCAATCTAAGCCACAAACAAAGAAGGACAATGTAAATATGAAGAAAGATACCGGGAAGTGGTGCGACTTCCATAAGAGCCCCTGGCATAACATTGTCAATTTCCACTCAAAGTAGTCATTGGTGACTGAGATGAAAGTCTTTGAATTAGATGTGGGTTTTGAATCAGAGTCAGAACTAGAAAAGGGGAGATGTATCATTGACACAAAACCCACTTCCACCATTTATACCACTAAGATCCATCCCAGTGAACCTGATGAGCCAAAGGAGGGTGAGCGCCTCTTTTAGTCACAGATATGGGTGAAAGGCACCCTGTTGCACTTCGTCATTGATAGCAATAGCCAAAAGAACCTCATCTCAATGGATATCATCAAGTGGTTTTCCCTGCTAACAACGCCACACCCGCATCCCTACACCATTGGATGGCTCCACCAAGGAAGTGATATTTGCATCAACCAACAATGTCGCATGTCTTATGGCATAGAGCCCTTCAAAGATGAGGTATTGTGTGATGTTTCTCCCCTTGAAGTTTGTGATGTTATTTTGGGCCAAAATTATTTATGGAAATGTCATGTTGTATATGAGTCTAGGCCTCACAGTCTTATTATTACTTTGGACAGGAAATTGTACAGGATACCCGAGGTAGTTCCACCTAGTGCCATTTCCTTGATCTTTTCTAAGCAATGTAGGAAGGTCATCTCTCAGACCTAGAAGTTTGTCTTCTTCATGATTATCTCTCAGATTTTGTCAACGAAAGTTCAATAATATCTTGTTTTAGCAAAGAAGACAACAAGTGGGAGAATGTTGGGTTGTTATATTCTTTGCAGTGAAAGTCTAGTTGAGGTGAATCAACTGACAGTCAAAGGTCAAGGTGGATCGACAACAAATCAAAGGTCTAGGTAGTCGATTGGGTAAATTCGAAGTTGAAGATATCGATGACAAGTCAAAAAATAAGAGGTTGAAGTGTGGGCATGATATGACCACCCAAATATTGAATGAAGGTTGACTAGTAGTTGACTGGTAAGCCAACTACAACATAATCCTAGGATTTGTGGGATTTGTAGAAAATGATTTGCATGGATCTATAATCTCTTTTGGGCACCAATATTTATGGTTTTTCCTGTTGTAAATCCCATGAATATGTTTGTTGTAAGGCGGTAAAGGCTAATGCAAAATATGCTAATGCATGAGTAAGTCGTAGGTTGTTGGTCATGTAGATGTAAGTCTGATTGGCTACAAGGTTTTTCTTGTGCAAGAAAGAGGGTATGATGTCGATTGTGTCTTAGGTGTGGACCAAGGTTATACATGTAACATTTTATTCAGATTGAATAAGACAAAAAGAGATAAGAATGCTCAAAGGAATGTTGGTTTTCTCGATTAAGGGTTTCCAAGGTAAAATCTTGGTGTATTGTGTGATTGTTGTGTCATTTGTGTTCTTTATTAAATTCTCCTTATCTTCTTCTAGGTTTAGTGTGGAAGTGTCTCTCATTTCCTGACATATAGGGGGGTTGGGAAGATGAAATAGCCCTATATAAACCTAGCTCCCATGAAAAACACCCTACCCCTAAGTAGCCTTTTAAGGGATGGGCACTAAAATTTCTCTTCTACTAAACCATCTAAAACTCTCTCTTTCCTAGCTCCATCATCTTCTGCTCATCAAGATATTCCCAACAACTGTGATTTTTCTCCAAAAGGAGCTCTAGAACGAAATTTATGACCCTCCAAAGTTATACCAAATTATCAAGGTCGACATCTGACTCATTGCCACATGGTATCCCGTAGCTTGTGCCATCTAGCTTAGTGACATCATGGAGCTGAGGTGGCATTAGCCCACGTAAACCTACAATCGTTAGCACTCGAAATTTCTCTTGGTGTTCTTTATTTCCATCTTTGATGGATATGGTATCAAGGAATATTCCCTCACGATACTTTCCATTAGGAATTTGAACGGTTTGAGTAGTTTGACAGCTCTGAACTCAAGGTATCGAGGAATATTTCCTTCTCCTCAATGGACAACATATATGCATGTCAGGGTCTCCCATCCGAAGTTTGATATTCGTATGATGCCCAAGGTTTTCCTATCTCCTTGGACCCTACTCAACTCGTCACCAATTAATGATTGACATATGTCATTCTAGGAGCATCCTGTCTACCTTGCTGGAAAGCCGCATCATTCAAAACATTAACACTTCACTTCTTAACTTAGGTGGGACTGACAACATATCAATGACTATATTTCCATCTCTCCATTCAAAGATCTATGGTTAAGATCAAACCTCCATTGGATTTTCACTCAATGATTTGAAGCATCTCGTTTGGGGTCATTCTCATGGCACATGAGATTTCCTTCCGAAAACCCCACTTTGAATGATTCTTTCGAAGTCCATCATTCAAAATCTTTCTCATGACTCTTGATGGTTCTCTATGATTCCTTCACTCTAAACAATCCATTGATTAATGGTCTTGATCTCTTCAGATCAACATTTATTGTTCTCCGCTGGATAACACTCATTTTTTAGGAGTGACATCACTTTGTTTCAAGAAATTAACCATTTTTTGGGTTCCAAAAGACTTCATTCCTGACCTACAAGGGATCAAACCCCAATCTATAGCCACTACAAGTTATGAAGCCTTAAGGATAAAACCTTATAGTGTTTGATGGCTTCTCCACATAGGAATATACAATGCTCAAGTAGGCAACAGTTTATGCCAAGTTGCTTTCACGAATTAGCCGAGAAATAACAAACATGATAGCATAACTTGTCTTACAACATTCAAAATCATAATTTAATTACACATACTATCTCTTCCAGTCATAATCATAAGGGGTGGTTCCATGGTACATTCCCCCATCAGTTGTTCAATCGACCATTCTCTCTCTATATGAACCAATTGTCACAATCATTAATTGTTTAACCACCTCTGTGACCTTATCTTAATGGTCACATGGTCCCCTCATCAATATGATATGCTGGTAGGTGAAGTTATTATGTTTGCAAGCATATATTAGCTTGTTGTGCAAGCTTCCTATTTTCTTCAATGATGCATCTCAACTCCACTTCAATCAACCATTCCATCAGTCCCTCTGCCTCATCAATTTCCTATGGTGTATCATGGATAGTACTTATCAAGGTTGTTCCCTCTTAGTCAATATTTTGATGTTTATATAAAAATCAAAACACAATTACATGCCTCATATTGTTAACATATGAAGTTTGTGTATAATTATAATCGTTGGAGAAAACAAGGTGTTATATTATCCTCCCCATTAAATAAATATTGTCCTTGGTGTTTAAAACACCACATAGATACAATTATACATTAAACAAAAATGGGTATGCATGTCTAATGGCATCTTCCATCTCCCATGTAGCTTCGTCTGCTCCAAAGTGCTTCCATTGCACCTTGACCTACGTGATGGATCAGTTCTAGAACATTGTTTCTTTCGTGTCCAATATGCATTGAGGTTCTGGTTGGAATTATCCCACTATTTCCACCTATATCACATTCCAATGAATAACATGATTAGAAACATGCACATATTTCTTTAACAAAGACACATGGAAGACATTATGTTCTCTAATAATAGGTGGTAAAGAAAGTTTATGCTACTGGTCCTATTCTCTCTAGGATTTCAAATTGTCCACAATATTGGGGAGACAACTTTGAAAAAGTCCCCATTTTCAAGGAACTCCTCTTGGGTTTCACCCGAAGATACACATGGTCTCCTACTTTAAACTCTTTAGGGGTTCTCTTGCTATCAACATAGATCTTATGTCTATCCTGGGCAATTTTCATGTTCTGCCTTATCTTAACTATCTTATCTCCTTCAATAATTCAGGTCCAAGTGTGATTTTGTCCATTGGATTGTCCCAATTAGTCAGAATTCAACACTTCTTTCCATACATAGCCTTGAATGGGCTCAATGATTCTTGATAACCATTATTGTATGAGAATTCTACCAAAGGTAGATATTCTTCCCACTGGTTGGACTAATGCATAAAATGCATTCGTAAAATATATTCTAACACTTTGTTCACCCTTTCGGTTTGACCATTGGTTTGAGGATGGTAGGCCATGCTAAATGCCAACTGTGCTTCTAAACCTGCAAATAAGTTTTTCCATAAATTCAAGGTGAACTTAGAATCTCTAGCTTAAATTATGGTTTTAGGAAAATCGTGCAATATGAATATTTATTTAATAAAAACATTTGCAATGTCTATGGCTTTAAAAGTAGACTTTATGGGAATGAATGAGCCTCCTTTCTCAAATTATCCACTACAACTATGATTGCATCATGTTGTTTGGCTATCTTTGGTAGCCCTGTGATAAAATGTATAGAGATCACTTCCCATTTCCATTCTAGTATATGTGTGGGTTTCAATAGTCTAGTAGGGTGTCAATGCTCGACTCTCACCTATTGGCACTCAAAAAAATTTGCAATATAATGAACATTGTCTTGCTTCATCCCATGACAATAATACAGTTGTCTAACTTTTGTCACCATTTTTTGGTAAACAGGGTGACGTACATATGGACTACTACGAAACTCATCCATAATCAAGCACCTCAAATCCATTGAATTAGGCACGTACAACTTGTTATTGTACAATAATATATTATCAATCGTTAACTAATATCCTTTGTACCTCTTTTCCTTAGGTTCTTGCTGCAATTTTTCCTTCACTTTTTTGAAGAACTCATCTTCCAACAAGAGGATCTTAATCCTCTGTTGAATGTCAGTCTCTCGTACACTTGGTTCTACTAAGTGTATTGTATAAACACTTCGACTAATTTGTTCTCTTTTCCTTTTATATGTTTGATTTCAAAGTCAAAATCATTGATTAGTGCCATCCACCTGGCCTTTCTAGCATTCAACCTTGGTTGTTCGAATAAATACTTCATACCACAATGGTAAGTCATGAGGATAAATCTCCTCTCAAGCAAGTGATGTCTCCACATTTTCAATGCATGTACAATTGCTGCAAGTTCTAGGTCATGGGTAGCATACTTCTACTCATGTTCATTCAACTTCCGTGATTCATAAAAAACCACTTTTCCTTCTTGCATGAGAACTCCACTAAGTCCCTCATTTCAACCATATTTGCAAACTAGGAAGTCTTTTTCTGGGTTCAGAATATTTAAAACAAGGGCATTGGTCAACAACTACTTTAGTTGCTAAAACTATCTTCACACTTTGGTGACCACACAAACCTCTTTCCCTTCCTTTGTAATGAAGTAATAAGATTTCCAATCTTGGAAAATCCCTTGATGAACCTCCTGCAATATCCATCCAATCCCATGAAGGATATTACTTCTGCCATGTTTCTAGGGCAGGCCAATCTGTGATTTCCTTGATCTTTGCAGGGTCTACTACGACTCCTTCGGTTGAGATTACATGGCCTACATACTGGATTTACTTTTTAAATAAAAATCACTTGCTAAATTTGGCATATAGATGATGTTCTCTTAACACTTGCAACACTATTTTGATATTTTCTTCATTCTCCTCTCGATTCTTGGAATACACCAAAATGTCATCCACAAACACTAAGACAAACTTGTCTAAATACTTGTTGCGCACACTATTTGTCAAACACATGAATGTATCTGGTGAATTTGTAAGTCCAAATGGTACCACAACAAACTCATAGTGATCATACCTTGTCCTAAAGGTTGTCTTGTGGATGTCCTTGTCTTTAATCCTGACTTGATGATATCTTGACCTCAAATCTATTTTTGAGAAAACTATAGCCCCTCTGCGCTTATCAAAGATATCGTTTATTATAAGAAAAGGGTATTTTTTCTTGATTCTCATCTTGTTTAGCTTCTTATAATCGATGCATATTCTTAAGGTACCATATTTCTTCTTTACAAACATGGTTGGTGATCCCTATGGGGACACACTCTGTCTAATGTAATCCTTGTCAATCATTTCTTTCAACTGCATATTTAGTTCCACCAACTCGAGCATACTCATTATGTAAGGAACTCTCGATGTTAGCACTACTCCAGACATGAGATCAATTTAGAAGTCAAGGTATCTTCTCAGAGGTAATCCAGGCACCTCCTCAGAAAACAAATCTCTAAATTCTGATAGAACCGGGTGATATTCAAAATTCATCTCCCTACCTTCTGTTAAGTTTAGTACTTGTATAAAATACAAGGGACACCCTTTTCTGCTAAATTTCTTGAGTTGTAATGTTGATATTTGTCTCATAGAGACTAGCTTCCGAATGCCTTGAAAAATTCTGGTACTTCCTTTTTCATCTTCACATTCTAGAATTTTCTCATAACAATTTAATTTCACCTTATGGGAGGCTAACCAATCCATTCCCAACAACATGTCATAAGAACCAAGGAGTAGAACATTCAAAACCGCTTGGGTTTGAAATCCCTCCATCCTAATTGGACATGCTTCAACTACTTCCACCACTTTCCTCTTTGTTCCAGTGGCTAACTAAACTAACCACACTTTGGTGTGCTTATTTATCTGTAATGAACATGCCTCAACCACTCGAGGTGAAACATAACTAGGATTATATCCTGGGTCAATTAAAACAAAAATTGGTCATTCAGTAATAATACCTTCCAATTCCACCACAGAGGTTTGGTGGACCGCTTGTCGATTTTCTACCATTGCATAAATTCTCGGTACACTCATAGCTACATCATTGAACATAGTTTCCTCCTATAGGTTATACAATATTTTGTTGTCATGTTTCCCGTGGGTACGATCCCTCAACATGTGTGGCTCTCCACATCCCCAACATTGCAAAGGTCCTTTCTTGGGCTCCCATGTTCTTTCCCTTTCCTACTCTATTGGCTTATTCTTGCTTTGAGACAGAAAATTTTGTTGATGCACACTCCTACTTGGTTGACTCGACTATGCATCTTTCATGAAATTCTTATAGGGAAAAAACTTGAATCCCATCTTCTGGAATCCACTCTTGTCCTTTATTTTGCAATCCTTTGAATACTCATGCTTGTGATTAGACTCATTGTAACAAGATTTTGCATTCTGAATGGTGTCTTCCAACGTCTTGGGTTTTTCAAACTCAATTCGATCCTGGTAGGACTATGGTAACCCATTGAGAAAACAATGTATTCTTTACTTCTCATCCTTAAGGTAGGGAGCATATCTCAACAACTCCATAAACATTTTTTCATATGCATCGAAGGTAAGTTACCCCATCTTAAGCTCATAGAATTCCTTTATTTTTTCATCATAATATTTTTCAGAAATCTAAGCTTTGCAAAAGTATCTCTCAAACTATTTCTAAGTTATTTTTCTTTCCTTTATCCTTTTGATTTCCTTGAGGTCTTCCCACCAAATGGAAGCCCCTCCATTCAAGTTAAACACTACAATTCTTACCTTGGTATTGTATGAATAATTATGTACTTGAAAGTATTTTTTCATGCTAAATAACCATTCTTTGGCTTCCTCTCCTTCATTTATTTCACCATCAAAGGTAGGTGTATCATCCTTCTTGAATTATTCAGTCAGAAAAATCTGAGATTTCCTTCTATTTCTCTTCTTACAAATGTTAGATTCGATGCCACTACTTGATTGTTCTGTTGAAATAGTGTTTTGACTAGAGGACTCCATGGGAATTCTTCCACTCCATTCCCCTCTCTTAGTACCCCTGATGTTTTATTTTGTAATAAATCATGCTTGCATCGTTGTGAGCTAGTCCATGCTTTTGGGCATTCGAAGGGGTTTTCAACCTCTCCAACTGTTGTAATTTTGCATTGTTAGGGCCTTGTTGCAAATGTTTTTGAATTTTAGATAGACTCTGCAGTAGGATTGCATTCAAATCTTCTTGTTCGACATGGGATCTCATAAGCCTATCATTATCTACCTTCAGACTTAGCACAATGGCCATCAATTCTGGAGGGGTTTCCCTATCCCTCCGACCATCAAACTCTTCATCTTTGAGGTGTGAGATGTCATCCATGTTGTGCTGCACCATTCACTTCTGTGAACTTTTCAATTTATCCTATGTGTTGAAACAACAATTACCATTAGCATTTCATGTTAGTATTTTGAATCATGCATTCTAGAGAACATAATATCTTTTTTTAGAGAGTCGTAAGAGGTATTGATGACCCATTCAAGCCTAGAGTTTGAACTATGCTCTGATACCACTTTGAAGCACACACTACCCCTAAGTAGCCTTTTAAGGGATGGGGCATTAAAATTTCTCTTCTGCTAAAACACATCAAACTCTCTCTTTCCCATCTCCATCATCTTCTTCTCACGAAGAGCTTCCCAATGACTGTGATTTTGCTCCAAAAGGAGCTCTAGAACAAATGTTATGACCCTTCAAAGTTGTATTGAATTCTCAAGGTTGACATCTAACTCACGACATTTGGTATGTCGTATCTCATGTCACCTAGGGTGGTGACATCATCGAGTCGAGGTGGCATTATCCCAGCTTTCCCATTTGGAATCTCTATCCACGTAAACCTAGTTTCATCGATGCTTGGGATTTCTCCTAGTGAGATTTATGTCCATCTCCAATGGATATGATATCAAGGAATATTCCCTTACGATACCATCCATGAAGAGTTTGAATGGTTAGAGCAATTTCATTTCTCTAAACTCAAGGTATCAAGGAATATTCCCTTCTCCTTGATAGATGGCGTAGATGCACATCATGGTCTCTCTACCAACAGTTGAGATCCATCCAGTGCCCAAATTTTGCCTATCACACTAGACCTCACTCAACTCATCATCTAGTTAGTGATATACATTTGAATTCTAGGGACATCTTGACTTCCTTCCTAGAAATCCACATCATTCACAATGTTAACACTTCACTTATTAACTTAGGAGGGAATCATGACAAATCAATGATTACCATTCCATCTCTCCATTCACAGATCTACGGTCGAGATCGACCCTCCATTGAAGTTGTACTCAATGCTTCAGAGCATCTCGTTTGGGGTCATTCTCACAGCACATGGGATTTCCTTCTAAAAACCCCACTTCGAACGATTATTTTGGAGTCCCTCCTTCAAAACCTTTCCCACAGTGCATGAGTGTTCTCTCCAATTCCTTCACTTTGAATAGTCCACCGATTAATAGTCTCAATCTCTTTAGATCGATGAATATCATTCTCCATTATATAACACTATTTTTTTAGGAGTGACAACAATTCATTTCAACAACTTATCCATTTTTTGGGTTCCACGGGACTTCATTCCTAACCTACAAGGACTCAAGCCCCAATCTATAGCCACTAAAAGTTACGAAGGCTTAAGGCTAAATCCTTATAGGGTTTGATGGATTCTCCACATAGGAATATACAATGCTCAAGTAGGCATATTTTGACGGTGATTTTCTTTCACGAATTAGCTAAGAAATAAAAAAAAATCATACCACAGATAGTCTTAAAACATTCAAAATCATAAGTTAAGTACATAGACTATATATATATATATATATATATATATAATCATACAATTGTTTCATTCATGAGAACTGATATAAATAATTCAGAGTCAGTTTCAATACAAATGAAGATTTATCTAATAAGGAAGTTTCCAAATCCAACTGACTGAGAGAGGACACCTATCGTCCCAATGTTAGGCCTTGTTGTAGAGTCACTTCCTACAACACGCCATCCCCATGCCAAGCCATGACACTGTTGGACAACTGAGAGGGGGGGTGAATTAGTTGTCCCGTGCTTAAACAATTATGCTTCTTTTAAAATATTTACAAGGCACTCAATGATGATCACAATAATGCAGGGAAATAAACAATGGAACATTCAACATCAGTCACATATATATGAGAAACACAGAGATAGATATTTCCCAATGAAACCCATACAGGGTAAAAACCTATTCTTCTTTATATGATAAGTATTATTTACATTCTTTACATTATCATACATATGAGCACCAACTCATTGTGAGGCTACAACCTCTGGTTTTTGCAAGCTGC
>SNQJ01S0059922.1:42465-59649 GCA_010110895.2 Picea sitchensis | reverse complement strand
CCCTCTCCCCCGAGAACTCAACGCAATGGAGACCATTGCTTCCTATGGAGGGAGTATTGATCCAGGTGGATATCAGTGGCCACCCAGCTTTTCCAAATGGCTCAAAATGACTTTCTGGCAATTTTGGCAATTTACTATTTTTAGCAGGTTTTAACTTCCGGGGCCATTTTGAGGGCCTAAATGAAAGTTTTTTGAGATTGAGGTTCTCAATAATGGCCAAAGGAATTATTTATCCCCCAATATGAATATCCTCGATAATACCTTTCCAACGAGCTATCACACGCTTAAAACAAAGATTGTATGCAAAAGTTACGACCCCGGGAAGTTGATGTACTCACTTACCCAAACGGGGCCCACACGACTTTTGGTGCTTCATCTCCTAGGGTTAGGTTTTTGGATGCCTAAGACTTTTGGCATTCCCGTTTATTGTAAAAGGGCCTTCAGAGCCTCATTGTAACGATCTTCTTGCGAATGCAAGTAGCCGTCACATCTCTTCTCAGAGATAAGCTGCCACCATTCTAGCGAGTCTTTCACTCTGTATTTTTACAGTCTCTGTACATTTCTATGATTAATAGAAAACATGTATTAGTGTATATATGTGTTTATGGTTGCATCTCTGATACATTTTTGTTATATTATTGAATATCTGCAATATCTCTGTGCATTTCTTTATTATATCTCCGCTCTCATTTCGTGCCGAAAATAATCCGGGTCAGGATGCGAGGCTACAAGGTAGCTTCCATCCAGAATGGCGTAGTTCACCTATCCTACTAGCTAATAGCCAGGAAGTTAGTAAGGAATACCATACCTACGCAGGTCATAGGCTTTGTCGTTGATCTCGCAGGGAAGTGTGTGGAAGGCCTGCAGATGAACTGGGTGAAGTACCTAGTTAATCAGTTGGAACTAGACTGTCGCGAAGCACAGGATCAGGGCTACGAGTTTCACTTTAGATGGCTCCTGCTCCTCATCACCTTTATTTCCTAGGAGATGTTGGAAGGTACAAACTTTCAGGATATTGAACCGTTCGAGCCACTTACTGCAAATTTCACCACACTCTGGTACACGAGTTATATGAACAAATAGTGGTAGTCGAACACTGTTTTTCATACATATTACCTTCAACTGAAGAGAGCCATCATTGCTGAACCTCACATAACCCTGAAAACCCTACAGAGGTTTTGACCCTTGATGAAGTTCTTCACATATTGGCACTTCATCTACATAACAACACGAGCCGATGAACATAAGGAGCAGATTCAATCGTACTGCAAACTCACGGAAGAAGACATGGAGGAAATCACTAAGGACTGGTCCATAGACCTCCTTATTCCCACAGAACCTCCAGAGATGTATGACACTGAAAACCCAGAGATCACACATAAAGAACAAGATACACCCGAGCCCAACAGAATGAGGAATACCGAAGAGGTCCAAGATTTAAGCAACACCTTAGGAAAGACTGATTTAGTATCACCTGACCGAGGGGGTGATGACAAAGTAGAAGAGATAAGGGACAAGGGAGTTGAACAAAAGCAAGGTGAAGTAACATTGCCCAGAGACGAGGTTGATCCCCTAAAGAAGAGGAAGGTTTATCCCCCAAAAAATTCATCCCGGAAAAATCGAAAGCCACTGTGACCAAGATGAAGACTGTGCTTACTGCTGATGATTTTGACTTCATCATCGCAACTCTAAATGATGCTTCATTGGAAATCGTGGAGAAACAAGAAGCCAAGTAGGAGGAAATGTACGATAGAATTGAGGTTGAACTTCGAGGGGTACATCAAACCCTTCATTCCAGTCGCGCAGTATCTACTGTGCCCCTTCCATAAGGAGAACTAGAGTTGGGAGATGAGCCAGCCCAACTCCATCGACTAGCGGATGCGGTCGAAGCTCACCTTCGTCATGCTCTAGAAGAAACCGAACAAGACACCTAGGCCTTGAAGCAAGTGAAAGGCGTAATATTAGAAAAACGCAGAGTTGCATAACAAGAGAAGGTTTCTTTCTAGGAAGAGTTTGAAGAAGAGAAAGTACATATGCAACAAGAAAAAGAACAGTTTCTCGCAGAGCAACTCGAAGTGAAGGAAGTAGTCAATAGAGCACTCCACTCTGTGACAGGCTTAGATCAGCAAGCAAAAGATTGAGTCACACATCAATTAGGGGAGCTTGTGGAAGCTATCCAGCAACTACAAAAATTAATAGTAGACTTAGAGCTCTGCATAGTGCCCAACACCTTGTAGGATGTGAGGGATCAAAGAGAAGCAAATGATCGAAGAACAATTGAGTGAATCAAATCCATCTCCATGTAATGTAATAAACTCACTAATCACAGTGCCCAGACCTACGAGCAACTCACTGAGAATCCAGAACTGAAGGCACTGGAGCCGCAACTCTAAGAGGTGAAGTATAAAGAAGAGACAATACATGCACAGTTAAAGCCCCTACCAGTTGTGGAAAGAATGAAGTGATCCCAGGAGCAGCGCACTGCCTAGTAGCAGGTCCACACTATCCATAGAAAAATCATCGAAGTGACTCAGACACTCCAACCTATACATGATAAGGCTTATCAACTGTTCACAGAGGTAGAAGGCCGAGGAGAAAAACTAGAGCAAGTAGTCATTGCAGCAGAACAACGCCTAGAATGACCTATCAATGAAGTAGTCATACAAGAGTTCCCTAAACAGGAGGCCATGGCACAACAAAAAGTTGAAGAAGCTCGAGCCAAGATCGAGGATTTTGAAGCAGAACTAGTCAGATCAGAGTGAATCAGGATGAGTCACATGTGAGTGTTGGGGGCCTGTTGGCCCTTGACCAAGTTTTGAGGATCCTTGGTCATGTTTGACCTATTTTTGGGACTTCGACAGGCTGTCGAAGGTGGAGCGCAAGATGAAGCAGAGATCGAAGGATATCGACCCCTTTTAGGGCCCTTTTTGGGATTTGGGATTATGTAATGGGTATGGGATGTCGACCCATGGGTTTACCCATGCTTAGGTCTATTTTGTATGTATAAATAGAAGACTAGGCGATGTAATGAGGAGTCAGTTGCAAGTAGTGATAAGTGCTAAAGTTCGATCTATGTGATCAGAGGACTATAAGAGCTCTGTGCATAATGTGTGAGACTTGCAGAGCTAAGTGAAAATCATTGTAAGAGACTGTGGAAGGTTGTGTGCTTAGATCTATGTGGGGAAGGAGGGTCTAGCGAGGTGCACAGATATCCTGTCAACTATGGAGTAGGCTTTTTGAGGCTTTGTGCATGTAACTGATTGAAGAAGCTAATAAATAAGACAAAGAGTTGGTGTATGTAGCCCCAGGGTGGGGGTGAACCACGTACATGATGTGTTGCTCTACTTTGTGTGACGTGTTAATGGGTTTATATGTTAATGTGCTTAGTGCTTCAATATAGATGAATGGTAGATAGATATGTTAATGCTATGGATATGACCTATGTGTCTATGCTTAGTGATTAAATACTTTAGATTTGAATTAATATTGTGATACTATGTCACTAGGGTTTAACCGTGCTGTAACTAAGATTGGATACACATGAATGTTAACTGCTGAGTGCTCTGTCAAGTGTTAGAATCACAAATCTGTGTCCCAGCTAAGGTTGCAAACATCTAAGTCTTGCAACCACCCCTACCTTTACCTCAGGTGAGACTTCATATTCTTCGCAGGTGTTGCCGAAAGGGATGATAGTGAGGGATTTGTTGGCTCTCTATTGTAGCGTTGAACCCTGGGTCTGCCCCTGTGCCAAAAAATTGTTTCGTTGTCGGTACTTGAAACTGTGATTTCTGGGAACTGAGGAAGAATAAGCTTTGTGCAAAGATCCGAATTGAAACTGTGATTATTGAGAACTGAGGAAAAAGAATCTTTGTGCGAAGATATGATATGAAATTGTGAAATCTCTGTACATAGATCTATCGCTCTAGTGCATGGTATTCTACTTGATCTATGAAGCTTTGTTCCAACAAGGGTCAGATCTAAAGAAAAGAGGTAAGATCTGCAAGCTCTGTTCTCTGATAAAGGTAAGAAAAGTGAAAAGTTTTAGATATGGAAACTTTGTGCTCTGCTGAAGATAAGATTAATGGAAATTTTTGTTTCTAAAGTATGCATCTAGGTATGTTTGATAAGATTTATCCTAGCTTGAAAACTAGGGAACTGGTAGATGAAAGAATATTTGATATGAGTAGATCTGATAAGACTAGTGAAAGATATGTTATACCTATGCATAGAGAGAATGTTTGGACTAACAAATGGATGCATGATCCTAGAAAGAAGTTTTTGCAGGTTAGATACCATGATCCTAGTGCACAGTATAGGAAAGGCTGGGGATCATTGAAGAGAAAGAGAGGATTAACTCTTTGTTACAGTTGCAGAAAACCAGGACATCTTGCTAAGGAATGCCCTAGTAAGACCTAGTTGCCTCTATTGCAAAGCTATGGACCATGAAGTTTTGGATTTCCATAGAATGATTTCCAGGCTTGAAAATATAGATATGAGACAAGAAGACCACAAGAAAATTCAATAAACCAAGATTATGGCAGACCCCCAGAAAGAATTAGAAAAAGTATTGCTACAGATGAAAGAAACCCTGAATGACCACCAACATATCAGCTTATCAGAGATCTTCAAAGAAAAAGAATGCATTGAAGTAAGAATAGGAGACTTCGACATTGACTGTGTTCTGGATGAGGAAACACAGGTGAATATTATGGAAAAAAGAACTTAGGAAATTGTAGGAAATCCTACTATGATTCCTTCATTGGGAGGAATAGGATTATTCAGAGGAAAACTAATAACCCTATGTGGAAGACTTACCCAGATATCTATGAGTTCTCATGGAACTTCGATGGAGGAAGAATTTGAAGTTGTTAAATTTATTGAGAAGAACGCTCCATTTTCTATGTTACTAGGAAAACCTTGGATTGAAGGAGATCAGGCCAGAAGGAAAGAAGAAGACATCTTAGAGCAGAAGAAGCAAGAGTTAAAAGATTTCATGACTAGGAGGATCACACACTTGATTAAAGAACAACATAACCAAGCGAATTTATTTAAAACCAGAGAGTTGGATGCCGAAGTGGGAAGAACACTAGAAGATCCGCAGAAGACTAAAGTACCTATTCCAGATACAGATGAAGTATTATCCCTGATTTCTAGGAAAGAACCTCAACAGTGTGAAGTTACTATACCAAAAGAAGATAAAAATCAGAATGTAAAAATGAATACTGAGACGAAGCTCACTGGAAATAAGGTCCAAAAACTAAGCAAGAAGACATCTAAGACCGAAAAGTTATAGAAAGTTCCAAAGGGAACTTCACAGAAGGAAAATTTGCAAAATTGGAACTTCACTGGGATATCAGAACAACGTCACATGGCACTTCACCATGGTGATGCAATATAGCCATTGGGAATAGTATGACTATTAGAATGATGGACCGAATGGGTAGAAAGGCATTTATGATCAGAAAGTTCACCACCAAACCATTGGGACCGCGCCATAACAGACAAAATTGAGTTAATGAAGGCTTCTCACCCATTGCAAGAGATTCGTTGCCTTGTTATCTATTTATCCCGTCATGCCACACACTGAGAACACTTTTGCTAACCATGAATATGAGTCTGTAGACTAGTTTTTTCGCACAATGATCATCGTGCTCTTTCCATCCATCCCATTGGATTGACTAGTTACTTTTCGAACTCGAGATATTCAACCATGAGTGTGCATGTCGGACGAGCTTAGCGCTATAGAGAAAATTGTTGAAGAAGTTCTCATTGACCTAATGACTGAAAGAGTAATTTCTGAAAGAGCAATGTCTGCAAGTATTCAAGATTCATCGATGAGGGGAGTTCAAGTGTCTCCATCGACTGCTCGAAGAGCCGGATCATCCTGACCATCAACAAAAAAGAGAACCAAACACAAAGATGACCTAGAAAACGCCAAGCTGATCCCGACCATATTTCCCAATTACATCCTGCCTCTGGCCGGTGCGGTGAGTTGATATAGTGTGCCGAGATATTTCGAGTACTCCATGGTTACTGTGTACCTCCCGAAGGGGATACGTGCAGTTCACGCATAATAGGACAATATCCCAATGTTGAAGTTCAATGACTTCAACCTCGGATATTGCAAAAACTATAACATGCTCGCCCCATACAAATACTTGACTAGGACGAAGGGGAATAATTCGAAGATAATCCCTCAATTGTGGATGATGAACCTCGCGTATCCCACCCTACTAGATGTAATGAAAATACCACACTTCGGAAGGTACTAGGAAGTGAACGCCTATGTCAAGCTATTACTTTCATGTTAACATGGTGGTTAATTATGGCTAGACCACCGTATTACAGTTGATGCGACGCTAATCCATAGGATCACTGGATTAAGTATGCAAGGACCTGACCCATAGGAGTTCTATCCAGGAAAATCCACAGATCACGCACTAGCACATAAGATCAAATATACATACGACGGTGTTGAAAAGGAGACGCGAGGCTACAAGGTAGCTTCCATCCAGAATGGCATAGTGCACCTAGCTTGCCAGCTAATAGCCATAAAGTTAGTAAGGAAGAACAAACCTATGCAGGTCACAGGATTTTTCGTTGACCTTGCAGGGAAGTGCATGGAAGGTCTGCAAATGAACTGGGCGAAGTACCTAGTTAATCAACTGGAACTAGACTGTCGTGAAGCACAGGATCAGGGCTACGAGTTTCACTTTAGTTCAATTACTTCCATAAAGGATTCCATCAAGAATACACATGTATGCAAAAAAATATAGATATAATGACCCAAATGATTCAGAAAAACAACCTTGGATATCGAATCCCCGAAGGTGCCAAGAAGAAGAAGAAGCCAAAAGATGATAATCCCAAGAAAGGCAATTCTAGCCATGATTTGATTGCCATAAAATCCTCTCCCGATGCTTGGATCGTAGATTCAGGAGCATCACACTAGATGGATGCCAAAAAATAAGTTTATTCTTTATTGGATTCATGCAAAGGTCCTTTTCTGATAGATGACAACTCTCTAGTCGAGTTCACCGGAAAATGAAGGATTGAACTCATAAGCAAAAGCTTCGAGAATGTGTTGCATGTTCCCAAAATTTAAGTCAATATTGTCTCCATGTATCATATTACTAACTATGGCACCAGAAAAAGAGTCATATTCACACATGATGTAGTGGATATCTATGACATGCAAACCAATTCTAGGGTTGCTAATGTAGCAAAAATCATCAATCTAGACTCTACACATTTTCTGAATTTATTGGATGAGATTATGCATTACTTCTTACCCATGCTGATGAAAGGAGTAGGATATGGCACAAAAGGTTCGAGCATTTAAATTTCAGATATATGTAACAAATTAGCAAGCAGGGAATGGTTGATGGTCTACCCGACATCCACTTCTCTAAAGGAATTTTTGAGGGATGTGTTCTTGGAAAAAAAACTCAAGAGAAATTCGACAAAGGAAAGACATAGAAGGATTCCTCTCCTTTAGATATAATCCATAGTGACCTCATGGGCCCTTTTCCGCATCCATAAATTATTAAAGCAAGGTACGTGATCATTTTTTTTGGTGATTTCTCATGATTCACATGGATTTTCTTTCTCAGGCAAAAATCAAAGGTCTTTCAACACCTCAAAGATTTCAAAGCCCTTGTTGAGACACAGTCAGGAAAGAAAATAAAATTCCTCCAAATAGATAATGGGGGAGAGTATGTTAACCATGAGATACAAAATATTTTTCATGAGGCAAGGATTCACTTGCAGCACACAGTTCCCTATACTCGGCAACAAAACAAAGTTGTTGAGCGGAAAAATAGATCTCTAAAAGAGATGGCATCTTGCATGCAACATGCAAAGTCACTTTCACATAAATTATGAGGTGAAGCACTTAATTGCGAAACCTACATCCAAAAAAGATCTCCCAATATATCTGTCAAGGATAAGACCCCCTACAAGGCTTCGAGCGACCTCAAATCGGAAGTGACCCACTTTTGTATTTTCGGTTCACTTGCATGGGCCAAGATTTCCTCTAAGAAGAGGAAGGTACTTGATCCACATAGCACATGGGGTATCTTTGCTGGATAACCCAATGGTGTGAAGGGATACAGACTCATTGATATTTCCTCGGATCGACTCATCATTGAGCGTAGTGTCCAATTCAAGGAAAGTGTCTCGCATGTACCTCAACAACCACATGCATACACCTTTATTCTTCTACCTGTCATAGATGATGAGTATGCACATACCGACTCTTCTTCAGATGAGATTTATGATTCATAGGATTCAAATGATCCAGATATAGAGTTAGTACAGTCAGACGTAGAGTCAGTGCATCCAGATGCAAATGCAGAGCTAGAGGAGAGGCCCAAGTGGGCCAAGACTACTCTTTAGGATGCAGGGGATCTTTTTGGGGATCCAACTGATATTAGGAGTACTCAATCTGATTTTGAGGATCCTACTATTACACTCAATACCACAAAACCTATGCCACCCATGCGTCTTCTCTTGTTTCAGTCTTCAGATCAAAAGTCTTATGGCGAGGCTGCTAGAAATCCCTTTTGGGAATCCGCTATGTAGGAAGAGTACAACTTCCTCCTTGAGAACCAAACTTGGGATCTGGTTCCCCTTCCCTCAGGAAGGAAACTTTTTAGGTGCATATGGGTCTACAAGACCAAGAACACAGTGGATGGATAGGTTAGCAGATACAAAGTCAAGCTATTTTCCAAATGCTTTCAACACGTGCATGACATTGACTATGATGAGACCTTTTCTCCAGTAGCGAAGATGGATTCCATACATTTGGAACTTGCAATTGCGACAACCAAGGGATAGTAAGTCCATCAGATGGATGCGGATAATGCATTTCTTCACTGCGATCTCTCTAAGGAGATATATATGGAGAAACCCTAGGGATTTATGCAGGATTCGTCTTTGGTTTATCAACTGAAGAAGTCTCTTTATGGCTTCAAGAAGGCTCTGAAGGCATGGTATGGTAAGATGGTCTCCTACCTATAGTCACAAAACTTTGTATATTGTAAATCATACCCAAATGTTTACATTCTTAGGATGATTGATTCACTTCTACTCCTATTTCTATATGTTGATGATTTGTTGATCACCGGTTGCTCGACTTCAACGATTGTTGCAATCAAGTGGATTATACATGACATGTTCTTGATGATGAACATGGGTCCGCTACATTTATTCCTTGGAGTTGAGATAATCCAGGATGCATCAGACATCACACAGTCTCAGGTCAAGTACGCACGAGATCTCCTTGAGATATTTGACATGATATACTTTAAGTCTACCTCGACTCCTTTCCTATAAGGATTCAGACTTGAGGATGGCGAGGTCACTCTACTGGTTGAAAAAACATTGTACAAATAGCTAGTGGGGATATTTTTTTATCTCACACACTCCAGAATAGACTATCCTATGCAGTTGGATAAATCTCCAGGTTCATGCAAGAGTCACATGAGCTACATTGGAAGGCTGCAAAGTGTATCCTTCGATACATACAGGGCACCATCACCTTTTGTATTCACTATGCAACAAAATCTACATTGGACCTCATTGGGTTCATTGATTCTGACTGCGATGGTGATAGCATTGATCACAAGTCCACATCTTGTTACTCACTTAGTATTGGTTCCAGTCCTATCTGTTGGTCGAGAAAGAAGAAGGATTCTATTTCTCTATCTTCAGCCGAGGCAGAGTACAGAGGGGTAGTTAACATAACCATTCAGGACATGTGGCTACAAAACTTTCTCATTGAGTTGGGAAATCAATTTCATTGGCCGATCGTCATCTGGTGTGACAACCAAAGCACTCTCAAATTATGCAGATATCTAGTTCAGAGGAAGAAGACGAAGCATATCAAGATCCACATGCACTATATTCGAGACTTAGTACATGAGGGGATCATCGACCTGCTATTTTTTCCTTCAACAGAACAGACTGCACACATCTTCACCAAGACCCTCACTGAGCAGAAGTTCCATTCTCTATGTAGTCATCTTGGAGTGAAGGAAACAATTTCCTAGCAACTGTCAGTTCTTCTTTTTACATACATTTTACTTTGAGGGGGGGTTTTCCCATGATATTTTCCGTCTTTCCTCATTTATTTCAGTGTATATTTTGTATTTGGGTACCTAACATGGCCTCACTGCTAGGATCCATTCTTTATTTTCACCATAGTGATGTTCAGGGGGGGTGTTGGAGTACTTCACACACAAATAGGATTTATTTTTCCTAAGGGTTTCCCTATGTTTATTATCCATTATCCAGTCTCCTAAATTTTAGGGATAATATTCCTCTAGGAGAATATTCTCTTGAATTTTCTGTTAAGTTTGATCAGTTGAGTGGATTCTAGATGCTACATTTGGATTATCACCATGCAACATTGGGATCATCACCAAATAATGCACATTGTTCTTGGGATCATCACTAGACTAGCGCATTACTCATGATTCCTTGATCTCCTCCTCTTTTCACTCTATTTCAGTCAGTTAATTGAATACTGATAGACTAGTTAACTTAGACTAGGTGGAAGTTCACTCCCGTTACTACCCAAGAGACTATACTAGGTGGAAATTTACTCTCGTAACTGCTAGTGTGTGTCCAAATCACTCTAGACCACCACTATGGCACATTGGATTCTCCTCGCGCATTATTTGAGTTATACAAAGTATATCAAGTGTAAATTATCATTCATTCATTTGGTTAATGAGAATTCTTCCATTCTTTCTCTGCTACTTCTCTTTTCTTTTATTTTCTCTGCAACTGTGTATGTCAATTTCCATCTAGATCTATTTTGTGCACGTTCAACACATTTACAAGAATTCCATGTATCATTGTGTCATACACAAATTGTTGATGAGTGGTTGTGGGGAAGTCTTCATAAAATTGGAGACCTTTTATAGTTCCTTATGCTATTGCAACTTTGATAGTTCTACTCAAACCTTCCATTATAAGAATGAATAGGAAGGGGGATAAATGATCCCCTTGTATGAGACCCTTGGAAGGGTAGAAATATTTTTTAGGGGCTCCATTGACCAATATTGAGAAATTGGTCATGGACACTAGAGTCATTACCCATTTTATCATATGATTATCAAATCCATAGGATTCCATGGGTTTTTCCATATATCTCCATCTCAGTTTGTCATATTCTTTGGAGAAATCCAATTATATTTTCATGCCAACTTTTTTCCTACTTTTCAATGTGTGGATTATTTCATGATATTGAATAATGTTGTCTAAGATTTTCCTACCTTCCATGAATCCTGACTGTTCCTTTGAGATTAGTAAGGGGAGGAGAGGTTTCAGTCTATTTTCTATAACTTTTGATACTATCTTGTACACCACATTACATAAGGCTATCGGTCTAAAACAATCTGGATTCCTCGTCTCATTTTCTTTGGAGATCAGGGTGATGAAAGTAGAATTCAGAGCTTTAAGGATAGAGGTAGAGTGTCTTGAATCTTCACCGATACCATAGATATCATGTTTTACCACATCCCATTAGGCTTTGAAGAAGTCCACTGTGAAGCCATTGGGGCCCGGGTCCTTTCCATTTGGCATCTCTTGAACTGCTTGGTCAACCTCCTCTAGTGAGATTGGTTTCCTTAAATTTTGATTATGCTCCTATTTACCAATATGGGAATATGCCTCAAAATTATTTGAATTGCCTCTGAACGATCTAGGTTGGGTTCTCTAGCTATGTCTTGAAAGTGATGAATGAGATATTTTTCAATTTCATGATGGGATTATCTCTCTATTCCTTCACAGTATATGATTTTCAAGATCCTGTTATGAGTCCTACAAGCTATTGTTGACATGTGGAAGAACTTTTTGTTTTCCTCCCCTTCCTTTAACCACTGAACTCTAAAATTCTGTCTCCATAATATTTCCTCTTTCTTACATATTTTCTCCCATTCCTAATGCAATTGGTTCTCCTCCTATTTTCACTCCTCATTGTATCCTTCTTGAATACATAATTCCTGGATCCGACCCATTTTCTCTTGAAGATATTTTTTTGCTTGGTCAATGTTCCCAAAGACTTCTTGACTCCATTGCTTCAATTTTTTTTTATATGTTTTAATTTTCCCTGAAGTATATACATTTTTTTCCCATGTTCTTGGATGTCCTCTTTCCACCAAATATTTATATTCTCCTTGAAGGTTGGGTGCTCCATCAAAAAACTCTCAAAAATGGAAAGGTCTGTTTTTTGGGGTTCCCTGAAAGTTTGCCTCTAACAGAACTGGCCAATGGTGTGATCCCTCCCACAGAATGATGCTGCTTTCCATATCAATACCTTGCATTAAAATATATTTATATATTAAAAATATTTCTAATCTCGAGGCTACTTGGTTATGCAAGGATCTTTTGTTGTTCCAGGAAAAAATCCCATTACAAGTTTTGTTACCAACTAGTTTTGTTTTTTCTATAAAGGCTGAGAAAACCTCAACATCTCTATCCAATCTTCAGACTCTCCCTTTCTTCTCAACCATGGTGACAATAATATTAAAATCACCAGCTAAAATATAGTTAGGATTCATATTTCGTTCTCTGAGGTTTTATAAGCATGTCATCATTCTTTTCTTATCTTCCAGAAGTTGAGGGCCATATACATTGGTGGAAATAACCTTATCTGGAGTCCCTATAACTTGCAAAATTACTGATAAATAATGCCTTGTAGATTCTGCCAAAATCAGGTCTATGTTTTGAAGGTTCCACAAGGTGAGAATATCCCCAGACGAATTTTGACTATCAATGTCTAAAAAATTGTAAGTATTCCAACTTTCCTACTTATTTGTACCATCTTATTGGTTGTATATTTGTTTTCTTGTATAAAACAAATATCTAGCTTTTCCATTTTTAACTTATTTTTTAGGACTTTTTGTTTCCTAGGGATATTCAAGTCTCTTATATTCCAAGTGATAACCTTCATTTTAAACCAGGAGGGGGAGAGGTAGGGAAAAACGTTTTGATATTACTTGAGTTTATTAGAAGTGATCCCAGTTCCTATAGTACCATGCTGTTGGGTTTTCTACCCTTCTTTCTCTTAGATTTCTTTGGTGATTGAGGCTATTGGTTGTCTCTTGGTTTGATAGCCAAGCTTCCTATCTCTCCATGCATGTGTTTAATTCCTCTAGATTTTTCCTCCTCCCTCATTAGGGAGAGATACTGCACATGATCCAGTTGGTCCAAAGGGATGGTATCCATACCTTGTTTTTTCCATTGGTCCAAAATATTATGAAGGTCAATCCCTTCCCTTTCCATGATGTCACGAACATATGGATCCTTCGTTTTGACCCACTGGGTGTCATTTTAGAATCTCCACCCCCCTCATGCATTGGAGTGTTTATGCCAGGATTTATGTCTCCTATTAATCCTTTGTAAGTCTTGGCAGTGTCATGAGATTGTTGATTCTCCATTTCCTTATTTTCCTCCTTCCTACCGGGCTCCCTCTCCCCTTACTTCTCTTGTCTAGTTTCTCTATCCTGAGTTTGGTTCTCTGCCAGGACTTCGAAGCTGTTCTTTGATTCAGATTTACCATTTGTGGAGGGTTTTATTTTTCGTCTATTTCCTTTACCTTTTTAATTTGGCCGAACAAATCCTTCCTCATCCTGGGGTTGTTTTTTCTTATCTTTCTCCTTCTTTCTATTTAGCGGGAATTCCATGAATATATGCCCATGTTCATGACATTTCCTAAATCTAGACGAGATATGTTCATAATTAATATTTTTTATCCATTCCTCATCCCTAAACTACAATCATATTTCTTTCAGTAGTGCACTTGAGACATCCATCTCAATACAAATTCTTGCAAATGAGGTGTACTTTTCTTTTAAGGTTGCATCAGATGCCTTGAAAAATTTTCCCAGCTTATTCCCTATTTCCTCGAAGGTGGTCGATATCCAATAGTCTAACGATAGGGAATTAATTTTGATCCATACTGGCACACACTTAAAGGTCTCCTTTTTTGGGGAAATTTTTTCTTTCCAGGGTTTCATATACAGCTCGACTGAGGTGTGAAAGTAGGGCCCTCCTTGAAAAACCTTGTATCTATATTCTAGGTTCATGGAGACAACTGTAAAAACCTTTTGATCCTAGGTGTAGGTCCACCTCTCCGCATGGTTTCCAATGATATTTGATCCATATTCGTAGGGTTTTTTCAATGGGTCATAATCCCATAAACTTGCAGATAAAGGAATACACCCTCATCTAATCTCTGTATTCTTGTGTCTACGGATCTTCTAGAACAACTTTTGGGATCATTTTCATTTTTGGATTACATGAATTGCTCCCTCCCACCCCAATTGAATGTGATGGGTCTGTCACCTTGCTTTGGTTCTCTTTGTTCCCCTGACCTGCTTTTCCTCTTTTCTTGTGCTTGTCCTCACCTTCCACCTCTGACACAGATCTAGATGCCCCTGCCAGTGGGGCCTTGAAACCTCCCCCACGTGGATGTTTCCTTCTATCGACCAAGACTTTCCTGTAGGAGGGATTCCTACTCCCTCCCCCTTGTTTAACCATTCTACTCCCTGAAACAACCTAGAGAAATGAAAATCTGAGGTTGTAGGATCATCGAAAAAACTCCTTATATTAAAGAGTGATGAATATGCATGTTTCTTTCCCATTAAAAAGGATATTACTCATGCTATTAATGTTGGTATGTTTTGTAGGAAAGAGTGTGCTTGTCATTGATGGCAAGAACAATGATGGAAAATAGGAAAGAAAATAAGAACAACATCAACAATGGAAAACAAGAACAACGAAGACGAGACGTGCAGGAGAAGGTTCAGAGGTCGAAACCTTTGATTACTTAGAAAAACTTCTAAGTCAGAAGAAATCATAAGCTCAGGAGGAGGACCGACAGTGGCCATCAGATCAATGTCTAGAAAGGAGAAGCACACAAAAGAGGATAACATATCTCAGTTGTTGGATCTGAGCACGAAGGATTAACAGTCATTGGATATAGAGATAAATGCACGAATGTTAAGCCTTTGATGAGTGTAGGAGAGAGGAATTTTCTAAGTCCCAAAGTCCCGAAGTAAGAAGGGGCCATCCAACATCAATATTGATAGGTGGCACATGATCCTCAACTCTAGAGAAAAACACTTCGAGGATTTTTCAGTTTGAGTCTTGAAAAACCCGAAGGCCGGAGATCCAAAGAGCCGGAGTAACCGACAACCGTCAGATCAGTTTTAAGTGGAAGGACATGATAAGACAAAATATATACATCGTAGATAGATTGAGCCATCAATTTAGGATCATGATCGATGAACAAAATTCACTTTGGATATAAAGATGCGCGGAGGTTACGCTCCTGAAATTTTGAGATTTGAAATACGCAAAACCCGAAAATCTGAAATGAATAAGGACCATCAGATTTGGAGGACATACGATGACTGTTGGATCAGGGATGTTGGTTAGTAGACCACATCAACAAGGAAATGCAACAGAACACACCTACAAGGACATGTGGCAGACCATGTAAGCAAGACTATGTAAGAAAGGACACGTGGCACAATTAGACAATGACAAGTGTCAAGTTGATTCAACATTTCAGGTACGTGGAAATCATAAATCTGAGTGAAACGTGGTAGATACTAGGCTCATGACACGTCATCAAGTGACATAAGTAAGAGACGTCACTCTGGGATTTTTAATTCAGGATCTTTACCACTAGAAAATGACAAAAGCTCTGAAGTCCTGAATGCCGAAGTCCCAAAGTGGACACAAGTCGTTCGATCTAAAATATCACTTTGGGAGCATTCTCATCTGTTGATCTACTCCAATGGAAGGATATTGTAAGTTGAAATATCTGAAGTCTGGAGATGCAAAAGGATCGTTACCGTCGATTTGAAAGGGACACATGTCGTTGGATCATGGACTTCAGGTAAAATGCTTTGGGAGCAAGCAGAGATTGAGAATTGAAACTCCCAAAGCTCGAAAGGAGAAATCGATCTCATCTGTTGGTTTGGAGGGCCACATGTCACCTAGTAATTGAGACTAAGGATCACATGTGGACAAAGGGAAGAAGGAATAGCCGTTGATTGAAGAGGACATATGTCAGCAGATATTCCATTCCAGAAGATATCTAGTCAACAACACCAAGGTTTGATATCTGAAACTCCCGGAGCCCGGATCATGAAGTAAATATCAGTCGTTGATGTAGGAAGGTGAGATCTGGTCCACAGAATTTGTTATCAGATAAATTGGTAGGTGTGGACACTAATAGATCTCCCTAGATCCACCTGTATCTAGAACAAAATAGGATAGGACATGACTCTTTCCCTAAGTTGCGATCATTGAATCTACTACTAAGAAGGAATGAGTGACATACCTTTATATCGCTTCCTTAGGTCTCTGTTTTTCCCGCTTCACTACAATTCTCTTGTGAAATTAGGTCCAAGAAAACACAAACCAACCAAAGTGAAGATAGAAAAATATATTCAATGTCAACCTATGCATATGATCAAGGAGTTACGCAATAAAATAAGAGTGATTTTATGGGAAAGGGACATGCCGCGGTATTATATTAAATGAAAGTAGAAGATACAACCAGATCGCCTTGATGTCACAAGCTTCCTTTCAGTGACCCTTATTTCCAACACACACACACTTGCTTTGTATTTGCATGAAGAATATCCAATACAACTTGATAGACTAGATAGAGTCTTCAAGCTTATGTCCAAGCAGAGTTCTTCACACAATCCTTTCACCAATTTTTCATTCAATCTTGCTTAAACTTTTCCATGAGAAACCTATCAATATATAGGAGAAGGAGGGATGGTTACTGTTATTGGAAAAATTAGTAGGTGTGGACACTAACTGATCTCCCTAGATCCACCTATATCTAGAGTAAAACACACTAGAACATGATGCTTTCCTTAAGTTTTAAATATTGAATTTACTAACTAAAGGGGGATAGGTGACATACCGTTTAAACACCTCTTCCTCTCGCCATTGCCATCCTATCTCCACTCCAATTCTCATACAATGATGAAGCTACAAAAGAGAACAACCAACCAAAGTGATAACAATAGCATAAACTCAATATAAACCTATGTATGTGATCAAGGAATCATACAATAAAACACAACAAGCTTTATAGGAAAGAATCATATTACTGTATCATATTAAATGTGAAAGAGAGATTACAAC